>JAAIUW010000306.1:0-32266 GCA_014851425.1 Senna tora | reverse complement strand
GGGTTTTGGGTTTAGAGTTTAGGGTTAGGGTTTGGGGTTTTTCGATTTAATGTTAAGGGTTTTGGGTTTATGGTTTCAGATTGAGAGTTTAGGGTTTAGTGTTTATGGTTTGGGGTTTTTGATTTAGAGATTAAGGTTTAGGGTTTAGGGTTTAGGGTTTAGCATATTGGGTTTAGGGTTTAGGGTTTGGGGTTTAGGGTTTAAAGTTTAAGGTTTTAGATTTTGGGTTTAGGGTTTAGGGTTTAGTATTTAAAATTTAAGATTTACGGTATACAGTTTATGGTTTAGGGTTTAGAGTTCAGGGTTTGAGGTTTTGGATTTAGAGTTTAGGGTTTAGTGTTTGGATTCAGCGTTTAGGGTTTGGGGTTTAGGGTTTAGGTTTTGGGGATTTGGATTTAGAGGTTAGGGTTTGGGGTTTAGGGTTTCGTATTCCATTTTAGGGTTTGGGGTTTTGGATTTAGAGTCTAGGGTTTAGAGTTTAGGGTTTCAAATTCAGTTTTAGGGTTTAGGGTTTAGGGTTTAATATTTAAGCTTTAGGGTTTTAAATTTTGGGTTCACGGTTTGGCATTTAGGGTTTACGATTTGTTGTTGAGGGTTTAAGGTTTAGGGTTTAGGGTTTAGGGTTTAAGGTTTAGGATTAAGAATTTAGGGTTTACAGTTTAGGGTTTACAGTTCATGATTTCGTGTTTACGGTTTAGGGTTTACAGTTTGGTGTTTTGTATTGAAAGTTTAAGGTTTAGGGTTTAGGATATTAGGTATTTGGTTTAGGGTTTAGAGTTTAGGGTTTAGTGTTTAGGGTGATGGGTTTTGGGGTGTAGGGTTTAGGGTTTAGGTTTTTAGATTTTGGGTTTAGGGTTTGGCATTTAGGGTTTAGGGATTAGGGTTTAAGGTTTTCTGTTTAGTGTTTAGTGTTTAGGGTTTAGGGTTTGGGATTTATGATTTTGGGTTTGGGGTTTTGGATTAAGTGTTTAGGGTTTAAAGGGTAGGGTTTAGGGTATTGGGTATTGTGTTTAGGTTTAGTCTTTAGGGTTAAGCGTTTGGGGTTTAGCGTTTTAGATTTTGGGTTTAGGGTTTGGCGTTTAGTGTTTAGGGATTAGGGTTTAAAGTTTGCAGTTTATGGTTCAGGGTGTAGGGTTTGGAGTTTCGGATTTTGGGGTTTGGGGTTTTGGATTTAGAGTCTAGGGTTTAAGGTTTATTGTTTAGGGTTTAGGGTTTAGGATATAGGGTTTGGCGTTTAGGGTATAGGGTTTGGCATTTAGTGTTTAGGGTTTAGGATTTAAAGTTTATGGTTGACGGTTTACCGTTTAGGGTTTAGGGTTTAGGGTTTAGGGTTTAGTGTTTATGCTTTGTGGTTTTGGATTTAGAGTTTGGGGTTTGGTGTTTGGGGTGTTCGATTTAGTGTTTAGGGTTTTGGGTTTTGGGTTTGTTTTTTAGCTATTAGGGTTTAGGGTTCAGGGTCTAGGTTTGTGAGTTTAGGGTTTACGGTTTACGATTTATGGTTTAGGATTTAGGGCTTAGGGTTTAGGGTTTGGGGTTTTGGATTTAGAGTTAAGAGTTTAGGGTTTAGGGTTTGGGATTTAGCGTTTAGGGTTTAGGGTTTGGGATTTTGGACTTAGTGTTTAGGGTTTAGGGTTTAGTTAATTTATTTCAATATAATTTTTAAGAAAATTTAATTACTAAATTATTATAACGTCAATTTAAATTCTCAACATCAATTTTGGAATTAGCGGAAATATTTGCTACTGTAATGTGCTTTGCTTTTAACAAAAAAATATTTTGTTGCTACAATAATAATTTAAAAAATATAAAAAAAAATTCACAAATCCAATTAAAGTTTTTGTACTTTTTATTTGTTCTTATTATTTAAATTTATTATTATAAGCTTTAAAGAAAGTTATTAAAATCATTTGACCAATCATTTATTTTTTTAAAAAATATAGTTAAAAATTTAAAAATTAATTAAAGATTAACTATATAGTTATAATTCAAGAATTATTCCTTATATGTTGTCATCAAAATATGAATGGTTAAAAACTTAATTTTATTATAGTGATAAATAGTATATATTTTAATTTTAAAAGTAAATCATAATTTCAAATAATCCCTTAAAAAAAAAATTTCATAAAAATAAATCATTTCTCTAATTATTTTAATATATTTTTTAAAGTTTATAATAATAACTAAGTTAAATAATTAGAACAAATAAAAAATAAAAAAATTGTATTTATATTTGTGAAAAAAAAAATTAAAATTTTTAAAGTAATATTGTAGCAGCGAAATATTTTGTTGTCAAAAGCAAAGAACATTATAGCAACTAATATTTTTGCTGCTACAAAATTTGTTTGCAAAATAAAAAAATCTGAGTATGCAAAAGAATTTGTTTGTAGGTGAAATATGTCTGGAATTTAAATTGATGATAATATGATTTAGTAATTAAATTTGGGGTTTAGGGTTTTGGATTTTGGGTTTGGGGTTTGGGGTTTAGGGTTTAAAGTTTGGCATTTAGGGTTTAGGGTTTGGGGTTTAGGGTTTAGAGATTACAATTTACGGCTTAAGGTTTTGGGTTTAGGGTTTAGGCTTCAGGGTTTTGGATATAGGGTTTAGGATTTAGGGTTTAGGGTTTAGAGTTTATGGTTTACGGTTTAGGGTTAAACATATTGGGGTTACGGTGTAGAGTTTGGGGTTTAGGGTTTAGGGTTCAGGGTTCAGAGCTTTTGGTTTAGGGGTATGAGTTTTGGCTTTTGGATTCAGTATTTAGGGTTTGGGGCTTAGGGTTTGTTGTTTATGGTTTAGGGTTAACGGTTTTGGGTTTTGGGTTTAGGATTTAGTATTTAGGATTTAAGGTTTATAGTTTAAGGTTAAAGGTTTAGGGTTTGGCATTTAAAGTTTAGGGTTTAGGGTTTAGGGTTTGAGGTTTTCGATTTAGAGTTTAGGGTTTAGGGTTTGGATTCAGCATTTAGGGTTTAGGGTTTGAGGGTTTTCATTTAGATTTTAGGGTTTAGGGTTTCGGGTTTCGGGTTTACGTGTTGGCGTTTAGGGTTTAGGGTTTCGGGTTTACAGTTTACAGTTTTGGCATTTTACTGTTTAAGGTTTAGGATTCAGAGCTTAGGGTTTACAGTTTACGATTTAAGGTTTTGGGTTCAGGGTTTTGGATATAGAGTTTAGGGTTTAAATTTTATGGTTCAGGGTTTAGCGTATTGGGTTTATGGTGTAGGGTTTACGGTTTGGGGTTTAAGGTTTGTCGTATATGGTTTAACATTTGTTGTTTAGGGTTTAGGGTTTATGGTTTAGGGTTTAGGGTTTAGGGTTTAGGGCTTTTGGTTTAGGTTTAAGAGTTTGGGGTTTTGGATTCACAATTTAAGGTTTAGGGTTTAAAGTTTTGGATATGGAGTTTAGGGTTTAGGGTTTAAGGTTTGGGGTTTAGGGTTTGTTGTTTAGGGATTAGGGTTAACGATTTTGGGTTTTGGATTTAGGTTTTAGTGTTTAGGATTTCGGTTTTGAGGTTTACGGTTTAGGGTTTAGCATTTAGGGTTTAGTGTTTAGGGTTTCGAGTTTAGGGTTTAGGTTTTCTTTTTATAGTTTAGGGTTTAGGGTTTGGATTCAGCATTTAGGGTTTAAGGTTTGAGGTTTTAGATTTAGAGTTTAGGATTTAGGGTTTAGGGCTTAGGTTTAGGGTTTGGGGTTTAAGGTTTGGGGGTACAAGTTTACGGTTTACAGTTTACGGTTTGGCGTTTATGGTTGAGGGTTTAGGGTTTAAGGTTTATAGTTTACAGTTTAGGGTTTTGGGTTTTGGGTTTAGGGTTTAGGGTTTTGGGTATAGAGTTTATGATTTAGGGTTCAGGGTTTAGGGTTTTTTGGTTTAGGGTTCAGGGTTCAAGGTTTGGGATTTTGGATTTAGAGTTTAGCATTTAGGGTTTAGGGTTTAGCGTATTGCTTTTACAATTTGTGGTTTAGTGTTTTTGGTTTCAGGTTTAGCGTTTAGGGTTTAGGGTTTAGTGTTTGGGGTTTGTTGATTAGGGTTTAGGGCTTTTGGTTTAGGGCTCAGAGTTTGGGGTTTTGGATTTACAATTTAGGTGTTTGGATATAGAGTTTATGGTTTGGGGTTTAGCGTTCAGGGTTTCGGGTTTACAGTCTACGGTTTAGGGTTTAGGGTTAAGGGTTTGGGGTTTTGGATTTAGAGTTTAATGTGTAAGGTTTAGGGTTTTGGATTTAGAGTTTAGGGTTTATGGTTTTTAAGGTTTAGCGTATGGGGTTTAGGGTTTAGGGTTTAGGGTTTGCAGTTTAGGGTTTTAGAATTTAGGTTTAGGGTTTTGTGTTTAGGGTTTAAGGTTGAGGGTTTGTTGTTTAGGGTTTACTATTCAAGTTCTAGGGTTTTGGATTAAGGGCTTAGGGTTTAGGGTTTAGGGTTTGGGATTTAGGGTTTTGGATTTACAGTTTAGGGTTTAGGGTTTAATCTTAAGCATATTGGGTTTAGAGTTTAGGGTCTAGGGTTTTGGTCTTCGCATTTAGGGTTTAAGGTTTAGGATTTAAATTTTAGGATTTAGGGTTTAGGGTTATGGTTTTGGGTTTAGGGTTTAGGGTTTTGGGTTTTGGGTTTATGGTTTAGGGTGTAGGATTTAGGATTTAGGTTTTAGGGTTTAGATTCAATGTTTAGGGTTTAGGATTTAGTGTTTAGGGTTTGGGGTTTTGGATTTAGAGTTTACGGGTAGGGTTTCGGTTTTTGCATTTTGAGTTTAGGGTTTAAGATTTAGGTTTTGGGTTCAGCGTTTACAGTTTAGGATTTAGGGTTTAGGGCTTAGGGTTTGCGATATAGAGTTTAGGGGTAGGGTTTAGGGTTTAGGGTATTGGGTTTGGGGTTTAGGGTTTAGCGTATAGGGTTTAGGGTTTGGGTTTAGGGTCTGGTTTAAGGTTTAAGGTTTTGGGTTTAGCGTATTGGGTTTAAGGTTTAGGGCTTAGGGCTTTGGGTTTAAGGTTTAGGATTTATGGTTTAGGATATAGGGCTTAGGATTTAGGGTTTAGGGTTTTAGGTTTGGGGTTTGGGGTTTAAGGTTTAGGGTGTGGGGTTTAGGGTTTAGAGTTTGGGTTTTAGGTTTAGGTTTAGGGTTTAGGGTTTTGGGTTTAGGGTTTAGCGTATTGGGTTTAGGGTATTTAGGATTTAGGGCTTAGGGTTTCGGGTTTAAGGTTTAGCGTATTGGGTTTAGGGTTTAGGATTTAAAGTTTAGGGTTTAAGATTTACGGTTTAGAGATTTAGGTTTAGGGTTTAGGGTTCAGGGTTCAGGGTTTTGGATTTAGAGTTTAGGGTTTAGGGTTTATGATTTGGGATTCAGCATTTAGGGTTTAGGGTTTAGCGTTTGGGTTTCAGCATTTAGGGTTTAGGGTTTAGGGTTTGGGGATTTGGATTTAGAATTTAGGGTGTAGGGTTTAGGTTATTGGGTTTAGGGTTCAGGGCTAAGGCTTTAGTGTTTAGGGTTTAGGTTTTGGGGTTTTAGATTTAGACTTTAGGGTTTAGGGTTTAACATTTAGAGTGTAGGGTTTCAGATTTTGGGTTTAGCATTTGGCATTTAGGGTTTAGGATTTAGGGTTTAGCATTTAGAATTTAGAGCTTAGGGTTTACAATTTAGGGTTCAGCATTTAGGGTTTGGGGTTTGGGGTTTGGGGTTTTGGATTTCGAGTTAATGGTTTAGGGTTTAGGGTATTGGGTTTTGGGTTTAGGGTTTTAGATTTGAGGTTTAGGGTTTGGCGTTTAAGGTTTAGGGGGTAGGGTTTGTTGTGTAGGGTTTACGGTTTAGGGTTTAGGGTTTTGGGTTTAGGGTTTAGGGTTTGCCGTTTAGGGAGTAGGGTTTGTTGCTTAGGGTTTCGAGTTCAGGTTTTAGGGATTGGGATTTAGAATGTTGGGTTTAGGGTCTTGGATTTAATGTTTAGGGTTTAGGGTTTAAAGTTTTAGGGTTTAGGGTTTAGGGTTTAGGGTATTGGGTTTCGAGGTTAGGATTTAGGATTTAGGATTTAGGCTTTGGACTTGTGGATTTAGAGTTTAGGGTTAGGGTTTAGGGTTTAGGGTTTAGGGTTTAGAGTTTATGGTTTAAGGTTTAGGGTTTGATATTTTAGGATTAGGGTTTGGGGTTTAGGGTTTAGGATTTAAAATTTAGGGTTTAGGGTTTAGGATTTAAAGTTTAGGGTTTACAGTTTCAGATTTACGGTTTTGGGGTTAGGGTTTAGGGTTTAGGGTTTTCAATATAGGGTTTACGGTTTACGATTTCAAGCTTGGGATTTGGCATTTAGGATTTAGGGTTTGGGATTTTGGATTTAGAGTTTAAGGTTGAGGGTTCGAGGATTACGGTTTAGGTTATTGGGTTTAGGGTTTAGGTTTTAGTGTTTAGGGTTTTAGATTTTTAGTTTAGCGTTTGGCGTTTAGGATTTAGGGTTTATGGTTTTTTGTTTAGGATACAATGTTTAGGGTTTTAAGTTTAGGGTATAGGGTTGAGGGTTGAGGGTTGAGGGTTTTGTGTTTAGTGCTTAGGGTTTGGGGTTTTGGATTTAGAGTTTAGGGTTTACAGTTTACAGTTTGGGATTCAGCATTTAGGGTTTAGGGTTTAGGGTTTGGGGTTTTTGATTTAGAGTTCAGGGTTTGGGGTTTTCGATTTAGAGTTTAGGGTTTAGGGTTTAAGGTTCAGGGTTTGGGGTTTTAGGTTTAGGGTTTGGGATATAGGATTCCGGTTTGGGGTTTTAGATTTAGGGTTTAGGGTTTGAGGATTAGCATTTAGGGTTTAAGGTTTAGGGTTTAGGGTTTAGGGTATAGTGTTTGGGGTTTAGGATTTTGGTTTTACGATTTGGGTTTTAGGGTTTAGGGTTTAGATTTTAGGTCTAGGGTTTAGTGTTTCGGGTTTATGGTTTTGGGTTTATGGGTTTAGGGTTCAATTGGCATGTATGGTTTCGGGTTTAGCGTTTATGGTTTGGGATTGAGGGTTTTGGGTTTAGGGTATAGGATTTAGGATTTAGGGTTTAGGGTTTATTGTCTGGGGTTTAGGGCTTTGGGTTTTGGGTTTATGGTTTATGGTTTAGGGCTTTAGGGTTTAGGATTTTCAGTTTATGGCTTAAGGTTTAGGGTTTAGGGTTTATTGTTTAGTGTTTATGATTTAGGATATAGAGTTTAGGATTTTGGGTTCGATGTTTGGCATTTAGGGTTTGGGATTTAGGGTTTAGGATTTAGGGTATAGGGTTTTGAGTTTAGGGTATGGGATTTAGCATTTAGGGTTTAGGATTTAGGGTTTTGGGTTCGGGGTTCAGAATTTAGGGTTTATGGTTTTAGGTTTAGTGTTTAGGGTTGTGGGTTTAGTATTTAGGGTTTGGGGTTTAGAGTTTGGAGTTTAATATTTAGGGATTAGGGTTTGGGAGTTTAGGGTGTAGGGTTTAGGCTTTGGGGTTGAAGTTTTAGGATTTAGGGTTTACGATTTAGGGTTTAAGGTTTGGGGTTTGAGGTAAGGGCATATGGTTTGGAATTCAGGGTTTAAAGTTTAGGGTTTATGATTTAGAGTCTGGGATTTAGGGTTTAGGGTATTGGGTTGATGGTTTAGGGTTTAGGATTTCGGACATAGGGTTTTCAATTTATGGTTTAGGATTTAGTATTTAGGATGTAGGGTTTAGGGTTTAGGTTTTAAGGTTTGCGGTTTAGGGTTTAAGGTTTGGGGTTTAGGGTGTAGGGTTTAAGGTTTAGGGTTTAGGGTTTAGGGTTTAGTGGTTTGGGGTTTAGGGTTTAAAGTTTGATGTTTAGGGTTTAGGGTTTGGGTTTACGACTGACGGTTTATAGTTTTTAGTTTTTTGATATAGGGTTTAGGGTTTAGTGTTTAGGGTTTAGGATTCAAGGTTTAGGGTTTAGGGTTTTGGATTTTGGGTTTAGGGTTTAGGGTTTTCGCTTTAGGGTTTAGGGTTTAGGGTTTGGGGTTTAGGGTTTAGGATTTAGAGTTTAGGGTTTAGGATTTAGGGTTCAAAATTTAGGGTGTTGGGTTTAGGGTTTAGGATTTGGGGTTTAGGCTTTACGGTTTAGTGTTAGGGTTTGGGGTTTAGGTTTAGGATTTGGGGTTCAGGATTTAGAGTTTTGGGTTTTGGGTTTAGGGATTAGCATTTAGGATGTCGGTTTAGGGTTTACGTTTCGTGTTTGAGGTTTACGATTTATGGCTTAGGGTTTAGCGAATAAGGTATCGCGTTTGGGGTTTATGGTTGAAGGTTTAAGGTTTAGGGTTTACAATTTATAGTTTCGACTTTATGGTTTAGTGTTTAGCATTTAGGGTTTGGGATATGGAGACTAGTGTTTAAGGTATAGAATTTAGGGTTTGGGATTTAGGGCTTAGGGTTTAAGGTTTAGGGCTTAGGGCTTAGGGTTTAGTGTCTAGTGTTTAGGATTTTAAATTTTGGCAATAGGGTTTTGGGTTTGGGGTTTAGGGTTTAGGGTCTGGGGTTTAAGTTTTAGGTTTAGGATTTAGAGTTTAGGGTTTTGGGTTTTGGGTTTGTTCTTTAGGTTTTAGGGTTTTGGGTTTAGCTATTAAAGTTTACAGTTTCGGGTTTTGGGTGTAGGGTTTTGGTTTTGTGGTTTGGGATTTAGGGTTTAGGGATTGGAGTTCCAGAATTAGGGTTTAGGTTTTAAGGATTGCTTTTTATGGTTTAGAACTTAAGATTTGGGTTTGGGGTTTGTGGTTTAGAATTTAGGGTTTGGGGTTTGGGGTTTAAAGTTTAATTTTCGGGTTTAGGATTTAGGGTTTAGGGTCTAGGCTTAGGGTTTCAGGATTTAGGGTTTAGAGTTTAAAGTTTCGAGTTTACGGCTTAGGGTTTAGGGTTTTGGAATTATGGTTTAGGGCTTAGGGTTTGGGGTTTAGGATTATGGGTTTTAGATTTAGGGTTTTAGGTTTTGGGCTATGGTTTAAGGTTTAAGGTTTAGGGCTTAGTGTCCAGGGTTTGGGATTTAGGGTTGGGGGTTAGGGTTTGGGGTTTTAGGTTTGGGTTTTGGGTTTGGGGTCTAGGGTTTAGGGTTCTGGGTTATGAGTTTAGGGTTTGGGGTTTAGGCTTTACAGTTTACAGTTTACAGTTTTGAGTTTAGGGTTTTAGGGTTTCGGGTTTAAGGTCTAGGGTTTGGGGATTGGAGATAAGGGTTTAGGGTTTGTTGTTTAGGGTTTAGGGTTTAGGGAATAGGGTTTAGGGTTTGGGAATTGTGGTTTAGGGTTTAGGGTTTAGGGTTTTGGCTTTTGGGTTTAGGGTTTAGAGTTTGGGGTTTAGGATTTAGGGTGTAGGGTTTTGGGTTTAGTGTTAGATGTTTAGGGTTTCGAGTTTAGGGTTTCGAGTTTCGGGTTTCATGTTTTGGGTTTATGGTTTCGGGTATAAGGTTTAGGGTTTAGGGTTTAGGGTTTGTGATTTACAATTTATTGTTTGGGGAATTAGGGTTTAAGTGTTAGGGTTTGGGATTTAGGGTTTAGGGTTTGGGGTTTAGGATTTACGATTTTGGGTTTTAGTTTTAGGGTTTTGGCTTTAGGGTTTTGGGGTTTTTAGTTTAGGGTATAGGGTTGAGGGTTTAGGGTTTGGGGTTTAGTGCTTACAGATTACAATTTCGGGTTTAGCATTTGGGGTTTCGGGTTACGGTTTGGGGTTTGGGGTTTAGGGTTTAGGGTTTGGGATTTAGGGTCTAGGGTTTTAAGTTTAAGGTTTAGCGTTTAGGGTTTGGGATTTAGGGTTTAGGGTTTTAGTTTTAGAGTTTAGGGTTTGGAGTTTGGAATTTAGGGTTTAGGGTTTAGGATTTAGGTTTTGAGGTCTAGGGTTTATAGTTTGTATTTGAGGTTTTGGGGTTTAGGATTGATGGTTTACAGCCTCGGTTTTCTGATTTAGGATTTAGGATTTAGGGATTAGGTTTTAAGGTTAGGATTTTGGGTTTTGGGTTTAGTATTTATGGTTTAGGGTTTTGGATTTTAGGTTTTGGTTTTGACGTTTTGGGTTTATGGTTTAGGGTTTAGTGTTGATGGTTTGATATTTAGGGTTTAGAATTTTGGGATTAGGGTTTGTGGTAGAGGATTTAGAGTTTAGGGTTTTGGGTTAAGGGATTGGGGATTAGGGTTTAGGGTTTAGGGATTACGTTTAAGGATTGGAATTTACAGTTTAGGGTTTAGGGTTTGGGGTTTGGAGTTTAGGATTTACAATTTACAGTTTTGATCTTATGGTTTAGGGTTTAGCATTTACGGTTTAGTGTTTTAAAATTTTGGATTATGGTTTTGGGTTTAGGATTTAAGGTTTGGGGTGTAGTTTTTAGGGTTTTGGGTTTTGGGTTTAGGGTTTACAATTTCCAGTTTCGGGTTTAGGGATTAGGGTTTTGGATTTTAGGGTTTGTGGTTTAGGGTTTAGGGTTCGAGTAATTGAGTTCAGGGATTAGGATTTAGGGCTTAGGGTTTATGATTTGGTGATTAGGGTTTGGGTTTTAGGATTTGGGTTTTGGGTTTAAGGTTTTGGATTTAGGCTTTGGGGTTTCGTGTTTCGGGTTTAAGGTTTATTGTTTAATGTATGGGAATTAGGGTTTAGTGTTTAGAGTTTGGGGTTTAGGATATAGGGTTTACAGTTTAAAGTTTAGGGTTTAGGGCTTAAGGTTTAGGATTTTGGGGTTTAGGGTTTAGGGTGTAGGGTTTGTGAATTAGGGTTTAGGGTCTTGGGTTTACGGTTAATGGTTTAAGGTTGAAGGTTTAGGGTTTATTGTTCAGGGTTTGGGACTTCGGGTTTAGGATTTATGATTTAGAATTTAGGGTTTAGGGTTTTGCGATTCGCGTTTGGGATTTAGGGCTTTGGATTTTGGGTTTTGGGTTTGAGATTTGTTGTTTGGAGTTTAAGGCTTTCAGTTTAGGGTTTAGGGTTTTGGGCTTTTGGGTCTAGGGTCTAGGGTTTGGGATAAGGAGTTCAGGGTTTAGGGTTTAGGTGTTAGGATTTCGAGCTTAGGGTTTGGTGTTCAGGGTTTAGGGTTTAGTGTTTGGTGTTTAGGGTTTAGGATTTTGGGTTTGGTGTTTAGGGTTTAGGTTTTGCATTTGGGGTTTAGAATTTACGGTTTAGGGTTAAGTGTTTGAGGTTTAAGGGTTTAGGGTTTTGGGTTAAGGATTTATGGTTTATGGTATAAGTGTTTAGTGTTTAGGGTTTAGGGTTTTGGGTTAGGGTCTAGAGTTTGTGTTTTTGTGTTGAGGGTTTAGGGTTTATGGATAAGGTTTAGGACTTAGGTTATTAGGTCTAGGGTTTAGGATTTAGGGTTTAGGGTTTTTGGTTTTTGGTTTAGGGGTTTGGGTTTAGGATTTGGGGTAGCAGATTTAGGGTTTAGGGTTTTCGATTTAGGGTTTTGCATATAGGTTTTAGGGTTTAAGGTCTATGGTTTAGGGTTTCCAGTTTGCGGTTTACAATTTTAGGTTTTTGGTTTAGGTTTCATGGTTTAGGGATTAGGGTTTTGGGTTTAGGGTTTCGTGTTTAGGCTTAAGGATATAAGATTTAAAGTTTAGGCTTTTGGATTTTAAGTTGATGGTTTCAATTTTATGGTTTAGGGTTTAGCCGTTAGGGTTTGGAATTTAGGATTTAGAGTTTAGGGTTTTGGGTTGAGGGATTAGGGTTTAGGGAATACGGTTTAGGGTTTACATTTACGGTTTGGGATATACAGTTGCGGGTTTATAGTTTAGCAATTGGAGTTTAAGGTTTAGTGTTTGGGGTTTAGGGTTTAGTGTTTAAGGTTTAGGGTTTAGGGTTTTCAGTTTAGGGTTTCGGGTTTAGGGATTGGGGTTTATGGCTTAGGGTCTAAGGTTTAGGGTTTTAGATTTTGGGTTTAGGGTTTGGCATTTTGGGTTTAGGGTTTGGGGTTTGGATTTAGGGTTTTAGATTTTGGGTTTAGGGTTTGGCGTCTAGGGTTTAGGGTTTGGGGTTTAGAATTTAGAGTTTAGGGTTTTTGATTTAGGGTTAAGGGTTTAAAGTTAAGGGTTTAGGGTTTGGGGTTTAGGGTTTTGGGTTATTGGGTTTTGGATTTACGGTTAAAGATTTAGGGTTTAGGGTTTACGATTTAGCCTATTGGGTTTAGGGTTTGGGTTTGGGTTTAGGGTTTAGGGTATTAGATTTTGGGGTTAGGGTTTGGCATTTAGGGTTTAGGGTTTAGGATTTAAAATTTAGGGTTTAGGTTTTTGGGATTAGAGTTTAGGGTTTAGGGTTTGGGCTAGGGTTTTAGGTTTAGGGTTTAAAGTATAAGGTTTAGGGTTCAGGGTTCAGGTATTAGGGTTTTGGTTTAGGGTTTAGGTTTTAGGATTTATGTTTTAGGATTTAGGATTTAGCATTTAGGGTTTAGGGTTTTGGGTTTAGGGTTTAGTGTTTGGGATTTGGATTTAGGGTTAAGGGTTTAAGGTTTACAGTTTGAGATTAGCATTTAGGAATTAGGGTTTGGGGTTTTCGAATTATAGTTTAGGGTTTAGGGTGTAGCGTATTGGGTTTAGGGTTTAGCGTTTAGGGTTTTAGATTTTGGGTTTAGGGTTTAGGGTTTGACGTTTACGGTTTAGGGTTTAGGGTTTGGGGTTTTGTATTTAGTGTTTAGGGTTTCGGGTTTACGGTTTGGGATTCAGTATTTAGAGTTTATGGTTTAGGGTTTAGGGTTTTTGATTTAGAGGTTAGGGTTTTGGGTTTAAGATAATGGGTGTAGGGTTTAGGGTTTCGGATTCAGCATTGAGGGTTTACGATTTAAGGTTTGGGGTTTTGGATTTAGAGTTTAGGGTTTAGGGTTTAGGGTGTAGGGTATTGGGTTTAAGGTTTAAGGTTTAGAGTTTAGGGTTATGGGTTAGGGTTTTAGGTGTAGGGTGTAGGGTTTAGGATTTAGAGTTGAGGGTTTGGTATTTAGGGTTTAAGGTTTGGGATTAAACATTTAGGGTTCAGGGTTTAGGGTTTGGGGTTTTGGATTCTAAGTTTAGGGTTTAAGGTTTAGGATTTAGCGGATTGGGTTTAGGGTTTGGGGTTTGGGGTTTTAGATTTTGGGTTTATGGTTTAAGGTTTGGCGTTTAGAGTTTAGGGTTTCGAATTTAAAGTTCAAGCTTTACAGTTTACGGTTTTGAGTTTAGGATTTAGGGTTTAGGGTTTAGGTTTTGGGGTTTTCGATTTAGAGTTTACAGTTTACAGTTTGGGGTTTAGCATTTAGTGTTTATGGTTTTGGGTTTGGAGATTTGGATTTAGATTTTAGGTTTTTGGGTTTAGCGTATTGGGTTTACGGTTTAGGGTTTAAGGTTTGGCGTTTAGGGCTTAGGGTTTACGATTTAATGTTTAGGGTTTAGGGTTTGCGATTTTGGGTTTTAGGTTTAGGGTTTAGGATTTGGTGTTTAGGCTTTGGGGTTTAGGGTTTACGGTTTACGGTTTGGGGTTTTGGATTTAGAGTTTGGGAGTAGGGTTAAGGGTTTAGGGTTTCGAGTGTTGGGTTTAGGGTTTAGGGTTTAGCATTTAGGGTTTGGGGTTTAGGGTTTAGGGTTTAACGTTTATGGTTTAGTGTTTTAGATTCTGGGTTTAGGGTTCAGCGTTTAGGATTTAGAGTTTAGGGTCTAGAGTTAAGGGTCTAGTGTTTAGGGTTTAGGGTTTAGGGTTTACGTTAATGTGTTTAGGCTTTAGGGTGTAAGGTTTAGGGTTTAGGGTCTATGGTATTGGGTTTAACGTCTAGTGTTTAAGGTTTAAGGTTTAGAATTCTGGGTTTAGGGTGTAGGGTTTGGCGTTTAGGGTTTAGGGTTTGGGATTCAGCATTTAGGGTTAAGGGTTTTGGTGTTGCATTTAGAGTTTAGGATTTAGCATATTGGGTTTAGGGTTTAGGTTTAGGGGTTTAGGGTTTTAGATTTAGGGTTTAGGGTTTAAGGTTTCCAGTTTAGGGTTTAGGGTTTCGGATTTAAAGTTTAGAGTGTACGGTTTACAGTTCTGGGTTATGGATTTAGGGTTTAGAGATTAGGGTTTTGGATTTAGGGTTTGGGGTTTTGGATTTAGAGTTTGGGGTTTAGGGTTTAGCATTTAGCATATTAGATTTTGGGTTTTAGATTTTAGGTTTAGGGTTTAAGGTTTGGCACTTAGGGTTTAGTATTTAAAGTTCAGGGTTTACAGTTTACAGTTTAAGGTTTAGAGTTTAGGGATTATCGTTTGGCATTTAGGGATTAGGGTTTGCGATTCAACATTTAGGGTTTTGGGTTTAGGTTTAGGATTTGGGGTTTAGGGTTTAGGGTTTTAGATTTTTGGTTTAGGGTTTAAGGTTTCGAGCTTAGGATTTAGGGTTTCAGATTTAAAGTTCAGAGTTCATGGTTTACGATTTACAATTTAGAGTTTTGGGTTTAGGGTTTAGAGTTTAAGGTTTAGGGTTTAAGGTTTAGGGTTTGGGGTTTTGGATTTAGATTTTAGGGTTTAGGTTTTAGGGTGTAGGGCTTTAGATTATGGGTTTGGGGTTTAAGGTTTGGCGTCTAGGGTTTAGGGTTTAAGATTTAAAGTTCAGGGTCTACAATTTGCAGTTTAGGGTTTAGAGTTTAGTGATTAGGGTTTGGCGTTTAGGGTTTAGGGTTTGCAATTCAGCATTTAAGATTTCGAGTTTACGTTTTGGGCTTTTGGATTTACCATTTAGGGTTTAGGGATTAGGTTTTCGGATTTGGCATTTTGGGTGTATGATTTTGGGTTTGGGGTTTAGGATTTACAGTTTAGGGTTTAAGGTTTAGGGTTTAGGGTTCGTTGTTGAGGGTTTAAGATTTATCGTTTAGTGTTTTGGGTTTGGGGATTAGGGTTTAAGGTTTAGGATTTTGAATTTCGGATTTAGGGTTTACAGTTTGGGATTTGGAATTTAGGGTTTAGGGTTTAGGGTTGGGGGATTCAGATTTAGAGTTTAGGGTTTTGGGTTTACGGTTTGGGGTTTGGGGTTTCAGGGTTAGGGTTTCAGATTTTGGGTTTAGGGTTTGGCATTTAGGGTTTACAGTTTAGGGGTTGCTTAGGGTTTAGAATTTTGTATTAAGGATTTTGGGTTTAGGGTTTTAGATTTATAGTTTTGGGCTTAGGGTTTGGCGATTAGGGTTTGCGATTTGGGATTCAATATTTAGGGTTTAGGGTTATGGATTTAGAGTTTAGGGTTTAGGGTTTAGCGTATTGGGTTTGGGGTTTAAGGTTTAGCTTTTAGGGTTTGGGGTTTTAGATTCTGGATTTAGGGTTTAAGGTTTGGCATTTAGGGTTTAGGGTTTCAAATTTAACGTTCAGGGTTTACGGTTTAGAGTTTTGGGTTTTCGTTTTAGAATTTAGGATTTAGGGTTTAGCATTTAGGGTTTAGGGTTTGGGACTCAACATTTAGGGTTTAGGGTTTGGCATTTATGGTTTAGGGTTTAGAGTTTGGGGTTTGGATTTAGAGTTTAGGGTATAGCATATTGGTTTTAGGGTTTAGGTTTAGGGGTTAAGGTTTGGGATTTGGGGTTTAGGGTTTAAGGTAGTGGGTTTAGGGTTTAGGGTTTAGGGTTTGAGATTTAACATTTAGGGTTTAGGGTTTAGTGTTTAGGGTTTGGGGTTTTGGATTTACAGTTTAGGGTTTTGCATATTGGGTTTTGGGTTTAGGGTTTTCGGTTTACGGTTTAATGTTTGGCGTTGTGGGTTTAGGATTTACGATTTGATGTTTAAGGTTAAGGGTTAAGGGTTTAGGGTTTAGGGTTTGGGTTTTGGATTTAGAGTTTAGGGTTTAGGGTTTCAGGTATTGGGTTTAGGATTTAAGGTTTCGGGTTTAGGGTTTAAGGTTTGGCGTTTATGGTTTAGGGTTAAGGATTTAAAGTTCAGGGTCTACGTTTTACAGTGTAGGGTTTAGAGTTTAGGGATTAGGGTTTGGCATTTAGGGTTTAGAGTTTGCAACTTAGCTTTTACGGTTTCGAGTTTAGGTTTTGGGCTTTTGGATTTAGCGTTTAGGGTTTAGGGATTAGGGTTTCGGATTTTGCATTTTGGGTTTATGGATTAGAGTTTGGGGTTTAGGATTTACAATTTAGGGTTTATGGTTTAGGGTTTGTTTTTGAGGGTTTAAGATTTATCGTTTAGTGTTTTGGGTTAGGCGTTTAGGGTTGAAGGTTTAGGATTTTGAATTTCCAATTTAGGGTTTAGCGTTTGGGGCTTTGGGTTTAGGGTTTAGGGTTTAAGATTTAGAGGTTAAGGGTTTAGGTTTAAAGTTTAGGGTTTACGGTTTTGGGTATTGGGTTTAGGGTTTCGGGTTTAGGATTTATGGTTGAGGATTTATGGTTTAGGGTTTTGGGTTTGGGGTTTAGGGTTTGAGGTTTGGGGTCTTGGATTTTGAGTTAAGGCTTTACGGTTTGGGATTCAAGGTTTAGGGTTTAGTGTTTAAGGTTTGGGGTTAGGGTTTTAGATTTTGGGTTTAGGGTTTAGGGTATAGGGATTGGCGTTAAGGGTTTATGATTTAGGATTTAGAGTTTACGGTTTACGATTACGATTTACAGTTTAGGGTTTTGGCTTTAGGGTTTAGGGTATTGGGTTTAGGATTAAGGCTTAGGGTTTAGGTTTTTGGGGTTTTGCATTTGGAGTTTAGGGTTTAGTGTTTAGAGTTTCGGATTTAGTGTGTGGGGTTGAGGGTTTCTGGTATTGGGATTAGGGTGTAGTGCTTAGGGTTTAGGGTTTAGGTTTTGGGGGTTTTGGATTTAGAGTTTAGGGTTTAGGCTTTAGGGTTTTGTGTTTCGAGTTTAGGGTTTTGTGTTTCAGTTTTAGGGTTTTTGATTTTGGGTTTAGGGTTTGGCATTTAGGATTTAGGGTTTAAGGTTTAGGGTTTAGAGTTCATGGTTCAGGGATTATGGTTTTGGGTTCAGGGTTCAGGGTTTGGGGTCTACGCTTTAGGGTATTGGGATTAGGGATTAGGATTTAAGGTTTAATAGTTTTGGTTTAGGGATTGGCGTTTAGGGTTTAGGGTTTAGTGTTTAGGGTTTGGGGTTTAAGAATTACAGTTTCGGGTTTTGGGTTTAAGGTTTAGGAATTAGGATTTATGGTTTAGGATTTAAGGTTTATGGTTTAGGGTTTAAGGCTTTGGGTTTAGGCTTTAGGCTTTAGGGTTTGGGGTTTAGGGTTTAAGGTATAAGGTTTAGGTTTTAGTGTTTAGTGTTTAAAGTTTAGGGTTTATGGTTTAGGGTTTAGGGTTTAGAGTTTGGATTTAGGGTTTAAGGTTTTGGGTTTATGGTTCGGCATTTAGGATTTCAGGTTTGGGGTTTAGGGTTTCGGGTTCAGGTTCAGGGTTTGGGGTTTAATATTTAGAGTTTACAGTTTTGGGTTTAATGTTTAGGGTTTAGGTTTGGGATTCAGCGTTTAGGGTTTATGGTTTACGCTTTAGGGTTTTGGGTTTTGGATTTAAAGTTTCGGGTTTAGGGTTTGGGGTTTAGGGTTTATGGTATTAGCTTTAGGGTTTAGGGCTTAGGGTTTAGGTTTAAGAGTTTTGGATTTAGAGTTTAGGGTTTAGGGTTTAGAGTTTAGGGTTTAGGGTTTAGGGTTTCAGGTTTCAGGTTTAGGGTTTTAGATTTTGGGTTTAGGGATTGGCATTCAGAATTTAGGGTTTAAGGTTTAGGGTTTAGAGTTAAGGTTTAAGGGTTTATGGTTTAGGGTTCAGGGTTTGGGGTCTACGCTTTAGGGTATAGGGATTAAGGATTAGGGTTTGGGGTTTAGGGTTTAGGGTTTAGGGTTTAGAGTTTAAGGTTTAGGGTTTGGGGTTTTGTGTTTAGGGTTTGGGGTTTAGGGTTTAGTGTTTAGGATTTCGAATTTACAATTTAGGATTTATGGTTTACGGTTGACGGTTTAGAATTTACAGTTTGGGATTCAGCGTTTAGGGGTTAGGGTTTAGGGTTAGGGGTTTCACATTTAGAGTTTAAGGTTTAGGGTTTGGGGTGTAGGGTTTACAGCTTCGAATTTGGGTTTAGGGTTTGGCATTTATGGTTTAGGGTTTAGGGATTGTTGTTTAGGGTTTTTGGTTTGGTATTGAGGATTTAGGGTTTGGGGTTTTGGATTTAGAGATTAGAGTTTATGGTTTAGGGTTTAGGGTATCGGGTGTAGGGATTAGGGTTTGCGGTTTAGGGTTTAGGGTGTAGGGTTTAGGGTTTAGAATTTTAGGTTTAGGGTTTAGTGTTTGGCATAAAGAGTTTAGGGTTTGGAGTTTAGGCTATTGGTTTTAGGGTTTAGGGCTTAGGGTATAGGGTTTAGGGTTTGGGGTTTTGGATTTAGAGTTTAGGGTATACGATTTACGGTTTACGGTTTAGCATTTAGGGTTTAGGGATTGGGGTTTGGGATTTAGTGTTTAGGGTGTTATATTTTGGGTTTAGGGTTTGGCATTTTGGATTTAGGGTTTAGGGTTTAGTGTTTAAGGTATAGGATATTGGGTGTAGGGTTTCGTTTTAAGGCTTTAGGGTTTATGGTTTAGGGTTTAGAGTTTGGGGTTTAGGGTTTAAGGTTTAGGGTGTAGGGTTTAGGATTTTGGGTTTAAGGTTTAGGGTTTGGGGATTAGGGTTTGGGGTTTTGAATTTAGAGTTTAGGGTTTGGGGTTTAGGGTTTAGCATATTGGGTTTAGCGTTTAAGGTTTGGGGTTTAGGGTTTAAAGTTTTAGATTTTGGGTTTAGGGTGTAAGGTTTGGCGTTTAGGGTTTAGGGTTTAGGATTTAAAGTTCAGGGTTTACGGTATAGGGTTTTGTGTTTAGAATTTAGAGTTTAGGGTTTAGGTTTTGGCGTTTAGGGTTTGGGATTCAACATTTAGTGTTTAGGGTTGGGGTTTTTGGATTTAGAGATTAGGGCTTAGGGTTTCGGGTGTAGCATGACTGAGTAGGGTAGTGTCCCCTATTCCATTTGGCATATCGAGGACGGTTCACTCCAGTACGGGTAGTTTTGCTAGTACTTCCCTGGGCAGGTTTGAAGTTTGGTTTCCGAACATTCAGGTTATTTTAGGGTCTCCAATTGAATCTCTGTTTTACTGCAGCTCTATCACTCAAGTTTTTGCTGATGATGCGGCATTTGTTGACTAACTCCGCATAGTTATCTCTAACGGAGCTACTTGGGTTTTTATGTTCAGGTCTAACTCGGCCTCAAGTTGGGCTGCCTTCCATACCTCTTCAAAAGGTCTTCCCCTCTATTTCACCTGCAGAAATTCAATCTCCCTCTCCTTTTAACACTCTCTGATAGTATTTTGCTAGAAAGGTCTCCCTAAAGGTTTCCCAGGTCAAGGGGCGGATTCTACCCTCGAGTAACTGTTTGGCTCCTTGCCACCAGCACTCAGCCTCACCTTGCAATTGCTAGACTGCAAAGGCTACATTTTATTGATCAGGGTTGTGAAGTACATTGAGCGGCTTTTCTAACTCCCTCAACCATTCCTCAGCTACAACAGGGTCATAGGTACATCTGAATACTAGAGGCCTAGCCTTCTGGAATGCAGCCCACCCCAAGTTATTCCCCTCATGGTGCCCTTTATCGTGTTGATCATGGTTTGGGGTATTATGATTTCACTAGGCCTGGCGGAGTACCTCGGTAGTTGATGAGGCTTGATCCCTCATTGCTTGTGCCATGTTCTCAAATGCGTGCATCATATGACGAATCATGTCACTTTCAGTTTGCCTTCTTGGGTCAAATAGGTCTTCCCTACTCTTTTTAACTCAATACAACAAAGAGGGCCAAAACTAAGTTTTTCTTTCAATTTAGTCCCTAGGGTTTTGGTTAGGGTTCCTCTGGCAGTTTTTCCCTGATTTTGAGGTCTCTTTTCCTTTAGCTAAGGTTTCTCATCCTATTTATAAGAAAAATCAAGCACAAACAAGTTCAGTCAAACACACCACAGAAAAGTCAAACAGAAAGCCCGGTCAACGTTAGGTTTTGAATTTTCAGGATGTTACAATACTCCCTTCCTTCTTAGAATTTTGTCCCTAAAATTTAAAAATATACCTGCAAACAATGCTGGATATTGTTGTCTCATAGCCTCTTTGCGCTCGCAAGTCATTTCATGTGTCGAAACATCTTGCCACAACACTTTGACTAATGGA
The DNA here is from genome assembly GCA_014851425.1 of Senna tora. Classification (NCBI taxonomy): domain Eukaryota; kingdom Viridiplantae; phylum Streptophyta; class Magnoliopsida; order Fabales; family Fabaceae; genus Senna; species Senna tora. The sequence continues at coordinate 12,249 of JAAIUW010000306.1, read as the reverse complement.
ACGGTCTTGCTCCAGAGTTGCTTGTTCTTAAACTCTAGAATCTTCACAGGGACTGCAGGGTAAGTTAAATTTTCTTTAAATTCTACTGGCTCAGTCTTGAGTACATGTGAAGGGTCAGGAATGTATTTATGGTGTTGAGAAACATGGATCAGATTGTAGAGGTAAGAGAATTTTTGGGGTAGGGCTATTTGATATGCCGCCGGGCTAATTCTCTCAAGAATCTGATAGGGACCTATGAATCGCGGATGTAATTTTCGCGCTTTTAGTGGTCTTCCTATGCCTGTCATTGGGGAATATGTGGTCGTCCTCATTATACTCCAGTGGTTTCCTCCTCTGATTGGCAAAATTCTCTGGCCTCTGTTGGGCAACTCTCATCCTTTGCCTAAGCAAAAAGAGTTATTTCGTAGTTAAGCGAACTATGTCTGGCCCTAACACTCTTTCCTCACCGACTTCCGTCCAACAAAGTGGGGACCTACACTCTCTTCCGTAGAGAGCTGTGTATCGTGCCATGCCTATACTGGAATGATAATTGTTGTTATAGGAGAATTCTACCAGCGGCAAGTAGGCATGCCATGTGCCTTCTCGCTCTAGTGCACACGATTGGAGCATATCCTTGAGAGTTTGAATTGTTCTCTCTGACTGGCCATCAGTATGAGGATGGTATGACGTGCTAAACCTCAATAGTGTCCCTAAGGCACTCTCTAGAGCTTACCAGAATCGCGAGGTGAATCTAGGATCTCTGTCGGACACTATACTAGTTGGCACTACGTGAAGCCTCACTATCTTCCTAATGTAAAGTTGGGATAATTTTTCTAAGGAAAAAGTGATCCTGATGGGAAAAAAGTGAGTGGACTTTGTGAGTCTATCCACAATTACCCAGATAGAGTCATGGTTGGAAGGGGTTAAAGGTAGTCCTACTACGAAATCCATGGTAATTTGATCCCATTTCCACTCGGGTATGGCTAAAGGTTGCAGCATTCCCGAGGGATTTTGATGTTCTATTTTGACTTGTTGACAAGTCACACACTAACCCACATGTTCAACTATGTCTTTCTTCATCCCGGGCCACCAGAATTTCTTTTTCAAGCCTTGGTACATCTTGGTTATACCGGGATGGACAATATACATGCTTCTATGGGCTTTATCTAATATCTTACTCCCCAAATCAGGGTCACTAGGAATTACTATTTTCTCCCTGAATAGCAGTACTCCGTCCTCAGCTTCATGAAAATCGGGTTGTTTTCTTAAGGCAACTAGGGCTTTATCCTTGATTTGGGCTTCCTTGATTTGGGCCCTCAGATCGCACTCTATTCAAAACTCACTCGTCTCTAATTTTTCATTAGCCAACACAGCATTCAAGTCTAGGTCTATAAATTTCGCAATCATTTTCATCTACTCGACCATCAAATGGGCTACTTGAATTGATTTCCAAATTAAGGCATCTGAAACTACATGGGCTTTCCCTGGGTGGTACTTAAGCTCAATGTCATAATCTTTCACTAGATCTACCCATCTCCTCTGTCTCATGTTCAACTCCTTCTGATAAAAAGGTACTTCAAGCTCTTATGGTCACAGAAGATTGTAAGCCTAGCTCCGTATAATAAATGTCTCCAACTTTTCACTGCAAAGATTACGGCCGCTAGCTCTAGGTCATGGGTAGAGTAGTTCTTTTCATTCGGCTTAAGTTGTCGTGATGCATACGCCACCACTTGCTTATTTTGCATAAGCACACAACCAACTCCTTTCCTTGAGGCATCAGTGTATACCTCGAAAGGCTCTGATGGGTCAGGTATGGTAAGCACCGGGGGTGTGGTCAACCTATCCTTTAGAGCTTGAAAGCTTGTCTCGCACTCTGTTAACCATTTGAAAGGAGTGTTCTTTCGGGTCAATCTTGTCATATGGAGGGTGATTTTAGAAAATCCCTTAATAAGCCTCCTATAGTACCCGGCTAAACCCAAAAAGATTCTAATTTCTGTCACGATTTGAGGTCTTTCCCAGTTCCTAACAGTTTTCGTCTTACTAGGGTCTACAGCTACGCCTTGCTTATTGATCACATGCCCTAAAAACTTTACTTCTTCTAACCAAAACTCGCATTTCTCTATCTTGGCGTATAGCTTTTTCTCTCGTCTTACTAGTGTTAGGGGATTTGGATATAGAGTTTATGGTTTAGGGTTTAAGATATTGGCTTTAGGGTTTTGGGTTTACGATTTTCGATTTACGGTTTACAGTTTGGGGTTTAGGGTTTAACATTTTGGATTTTAGATTATGGGTTTAGGGTTTACCGTTTAGTGTTTAGGGTTTAGGGTATAGGGTTTAACATTTTGGGTTTTAGATTATGGGTTTAGGGTTTAGCATTTAGGGTTAAGGGTTTAGGGTTTGTTTTTGAGGGTTTAGGGTTTAGGATTTTGAATTTAGGGTTTAGGGTTTAGGGTTTGGGATTCAGCGTTTAGGGTTTAGGGTTAGGGGTTTCACATTTATAGTTTAGGGTTTAGGGTTTAGGGATTAGGGATTAGGGTTTGGGGTTTAGGGTTTAGGGTTTAGGGTTTGGGATTGCGCATTTAGGGTTTAGGGTTGGGGGTTTCACATATAGAGGTTAGGGTTTAGGATTTAGGGTTTGGCATTTAGGGTTTAGGGATTGGGATTCAGTATTTAGGGTTTGGGGTTTAGGGTTTGCAATTTTGGATTTAGAGTTTAGGGTTTAGGGTTTGGGGATTAGGGTTTAGCATATTGGGTGGAAGGTTTAGGGTTTAAGTTTTGGGGTTTGTAATTTAGAGTTTACAGTTTAGGGTTTAGGGTTTAGAGTTTAGGGTTTATGGTTTAGGGTTTCGTGTTTAGGGTCTAGGGTTGAGGTTTTTGGGTTTAGGATCTTATAATTTTGGTTTAGGGTTTGGCGTTTGGGATTTAGGGTTTAGGTTTAGGGTTTGGGGTTTATGGTTTACGATTTAGAGTTTTATATTTTAGGTTTAGGGTTTAGCGTTTAGGGTTTAGGGTTTAGGGTTTGTTGTTTAGGGTTTAGGGTTTAGGGTTTGCGTTTTAGGATTTAGAGTGTTGGGTTTTGGGTTTTGTGTTTCAAGTTTAGGGTTTAGGGTTTAGGATTCAGGATTTAGGATTTAGGATTTATGGTTTAGGATTTAGGGTTTAGGGTTTAGGGATTTACGGTTTAGGGTTCGGGATTTTGGATTAGTGTTTAGGGTTAGGGTTTGGGGTTTAAGGTTTAGGGTATTGGGTTTAAGGTTTAGGTCTCAGGGTTTAGGATTGAAGTTTTGTGGTTTTGGATTTAGAGTTTAGGGTTTAGGGTTTATAGTTTAGGATTTAGGGTTTAGTGTAACACCCCAATTCCCTAGGTTCGTTTTAGTATATAAATGATATGAATTAGTGTGTTACTAACCTTTCTTACCCGAGTTCATTTAAAATTTTACCAAGTTGATTAATTAAGTTGAGTTGGTTTGGGTTGCTACTCTCTGGTATCTCACTCGTCTCTCTCTGCGGAAGCATTAAATTAAAAACAAACATAAGTATCGTTATTATATAACCTTCTATTTACTATAAACATATATGTGCACACATACCATCCATCATCAAAGCTAGAGTCCTATGAAGGGAGAAGATCTAAGGATAGCAAGCATCTCAAGATCTTAGCCCTTAACCTACTAGTGGATAAAGACTCAAGTCTTTACTTACATACTATTCATATACATACCAAAATATGTCCTCCATCCCTTCTTATATATAATATTTACTAGGACTTTGTAACGTTTCCAAAAAGATACTAAAGGACAAAGTCTAGGGAATGGTGATTCCAAAAACAAAAGAAAACATGTACTATGTGATCATATCCCTTGAGAAGGCGTCAGATAAGTCACTACATGTACAATCACATCGCTAATCACTACGAACCAACCCAGTACTGGATCATGCCTCCATTCCAGCTTGGCCTCCAATGTGACTAAGTACCTAGGCATCTGATACACACCAACGTAATTGTGAGATTTATAATCTCAGTAATCATAGCAACCTGTTTTGAAAACCACTAATGTGTACCACTGTATCATTATATAGAAAATCCCTGCATTTCCTCATACATTTCATAACATTTAAAACATGGATGCATTATCATTCATTTCTTTAAAACATAATAAAACATAGCATGTATTCTTATGAATGCAACAACCTTTGAGACATTACTTGAAAACACTTATTCAATCCATTCATTGGTAGGTATGGAATAGTATCATCCTCATCTTTGCAAAAAGTCATAAACTAAAGTAATATGAATAAACATAAAACATTTCATCATATCTTCATCAATCATAATCCCACTGGTACTAAAATAACAAACTTAATAAACATGTGGGAATCTAGCCCTAATTTACTTAAAACATATGAGCATCGGGAGTGTCGCAACGCGAACACTCGCACACATCCATACATACATCATCATTATAGGACCATTTGTGTCTTTCCCGAAGGATCAAAAATTCGTCCCTCATAACATCATCATTAGAGGACCATTTGCGTCTTTCCCGAAGGATCAACAATTTGCCTCCCATAAACATTTACATATACCTAGGATTCATCATGTTGTTTCAGAGGATCAACTGTTCAATTCCTTGAACACATACATTCATAGGATTCAGTGCGTCTTACCTTAAGAATCAACCTATTGCATGCATTGTGTCTTTCCCTGTGGATCAACAAATTATATGCATGGTATCTTTCCATAAGAGTCAACAATTCATCTCCGTGATATGCTATTCACATATACATATATTGGAAAGAAACGAGTCACAATCATGGTTCGCCTAATTTTAAGCATGTCGCTCTTGAATGGCCACATAGGGCATACTAGCTTAAAATTCGGTAACCAACATGGTGTCTTTTTGTAAAATTACGTTCTTAATCGAATGGATTTTTACCATCCCAAATAATGACATAACCGTGGAACTCCCAACGGCCGTCCCATACCGACAATTGGTCAATCGATCATGGACCCATTCTTTACCGACACATGTACAATGAATACTTAGCTCTCATTTCTTTCTTGCTATGCTATTTCCCCTTGATTCATATTTCAAATTACTTTAAAATCTTTGAGCATCATGTTTGAGAATGAAATTAGGTGTTTAAAACATCATTTAAAGTGATTAAGTTCACAATGCAAAACAGGGGTCTATCAACGGGCTGATTGGGGCCATCACCAGGCTGATTGGCCGTTAATTTTGAATAATAAAATTTTCTAGGGACCTATCAGCCGGTTGTTAGGACCTATCAGTCGGCTGTTAGGACCAATCAGCCGGCTGATAGCTCTCTGGAGAGCTATTTCAGCCACCATAAAAGCACGATAGCTGGCTGTTCTTTAGCCATCAGCCGGCTGTTCTAATTCTGGAAATTTATGGGTAAAGTATGAATGTTTCTGGGCAAAAATATGAACATTTCTGGAAAAATTGAACCTATCAGCCGGCTGTTCTTGGCTATCACCCGGCTATTCTTATTTTGGAAAATTTTCTAGGTAAATTATTAACACATCAGCTGGCTGTTCTAGCTATCAACCGGCTGATACGGTGCATAAATGTATTTAAAAGTTTCATTTTGTCCAGATTAAAACGCCAAACTTGAAAATCAAAGGAGTTTACTTAATTGAACTTAATCCCTATAATTTTCACAACAAAACCCATCAAAATTTCAGCTCAAAACATGCTTGTTCATGCTGAAATTCAATATGAGGAATACCATCAAAACCCACAACCGAACCCTTAACAAATTTATCATTTTCCAGCCTCCAAGCATACATGAAACATCATCTAAGCATCCATTCAAGTTTTAGAAACTCAGAAATGCAAGTTTTAATCCTCTCTTTCAGCTTAAAACATCATATTCGAAAATTTCTCTCTTTGAGCTAAAAACATGAATTTTGAACATGAGAGGAAGGAACCTACGATTACCTTGTTTCAGTTCTTAGATTATGTTTCTTGTGATGTGTAGATGCTTTCCTACGAATTTTCCTAGCTGGAATGCAGTTCTTCAATCCCAACCTCCAAGATTTCTCCACCTTCTCTCTAGCCCTCTCCCTCTCTTGTATGTGAAATATGAAGTATGGCTGACTCTCTCTCTCTCTCAGCTCCCTATAGATTTTTGGATTAGGGTTTAGGGCTTGGGGTTTAAGGTTTAGGGATTAGGGTTTAGGGTTTAGGGTTTAGGGTCATATTTTTTGGGTTTAGTGTTTAGGGTTTAGGGTTTAGTGTTTAGGGTTTAGGGTTTAGGGTTTAGGTTTAAAGTTTAGGGTATATGGATTAGGGTTGAGGGTTTTACATTTGGGGTTTAGGGTTTAGCATTTGGGGCTTAGGGTTTAGGGTTTAGGGTTTAAGATTTAGAGGTTAGGGGTTTAGGTTTAAAGTTTAGGGTTTACGGTTTAGGGTTCAAGGTTTAGGGTTTTGGGTTTAGGGTTTCGGGTTTAGGATTTATGGTTGAGGATTTAAGGTTTAGGGTTTTGGGTTTAGGGTTTGAGGTTTGTGGTCTTGGATTTTGAGTTAAGGTTTTACGGTTTGGGATTCAGGGTTTAGGGTTTAATGTTTAAGGTTTGGGGTTAGGGTTTTAGATTTTGGGTTTAGGGTTTAGGGTTTAGGGATTGGCGTTTAGGGTTTATGATTTAGGATTTAGAGTTTACGGTTTATGGTTACGGTTTACAGTTTAGGGTTTTGGCTTTAGGGTTTAGGGTATTGGGTTTAGGATTTAGGGGTTAGGGTTTAGGTTTATGGGGTTTTGGATTTGGAGTATAGGGTTTAGGGTTTAATGTGTGGGGTTGAGGGTTTAGGGTATTGGGTTTAGGGTGTAGGGTTTAGGGTTTAGGGTTTAGGTTTTGGGGTTTTGGAATTAAAGTTTAGGGTTTAGGGTATTGTGTTTCGAGTTTAGGGTTTTGTGTTTCAGTTTTAGATTTTGAGTTTGAGGTTTGCATTTAGGATTTAGGGTTTAAGGTTTAGGGTTTAGGGTTCAGGGTTCAGGGATTATGGTTTAGGGTTCAGGGTTCAGGGTTTGGGGTCTATGCTTTAGGGTATTGGGATTAGGGATTAGGGTTTAGGGTTTAATAGTTTTGGTTTAGGGATTGGCGTTTAGGGTTTAGGGTTTAGTGTTTAGGGTTTGGGGTTTAAGAATTAGAGTTTCGGTGTTTGGGTTTAAGGTTTAGGAATTATGATTTATGGTTTATGATTTAGGGTTTAAGGTTTAGGATTTAGGGTTTTGGGTTTAGGCTTTAGGCTTTGGGGTTTGGGGTTTAGGGTTTAAGGTATAGGGTTTAGGTTTTAGTGTTTAGTGTTTAAAGTTTAGGGTTTATGGTTTAGGGTTTAGGGTTTAGAGTTTGGATTTTGGGTTTAACGTTTAGGGTTTGGGGTTGAGGGTTTTAGATTTTGGGTTTATGGTTTGGCATTTAGGATTTCAGGTTTGTGGTTTAGGGTTTCGTGTTCAGGTTCAGGGTTTGGGGTTTAATATTTAGAGTTTACGGTTTTGGGTTTCGGGTTTAGGGTTTAGGGTTTGGGATTCAGCATTTAAGCTTTATGGTTTAGGGATTGGGGTTTTGGGTTTTGGATTTAGAGATTTGGGTTTTGGGTTTCGGATTTAGGGTTTAGGGTATTAGGTTTTGGGTTTAGGGTTTAGGGTTTAGGTTTTAACGTTTTGGATTTAGAGTTTAGGGTTTAGGGTTGAGGTTTTAGGGTTTAGAGTTTAGGGTTTAGGATTTCAAGTTTCAGGTTTAGGGATTAGGGTTTAGGGTTTAGGGTTTTAGATTTTGGGTTTTGGGTTTGGCGTTCAAGATTTTGGGTTTAAGGTTTAGGGTTTAGAGTTCAGGGTTAAGGGTTTATGGTTTGGGGTTCAGGGTTTGGGGTCTACGCTTTAGGGTATAGGGATTAAGGATTAGGGTTTAGGGTTTTATATTTTTGGTTTAGGTATTGACATTTAGGGTTTGCGGTTTAAGAGTTAGAGTTTAGGGTTTAGGGTTTTGGGTTTTGGGTTTTTGGTTTAGGGTTTAGGGTTTGGGGTTTAAGGTTTACAGTTTAAGGTATAGGGTTTAGGGGTGACTGTTTAAAGTTTAGGGTTTGTGGTTTAGGGTTATGGGTTTAGAGTTTGGGTTTAGGGTACGGGGTTTAGAGTTTAGGGTTTTAGATTTTTGGTTTAAGGTTTGGCATTTAGGATTTCAGGTTTGGGGTTTAGGGTTTAGGGTTCAGGTTCAAGGTTTGGGGTTTGGGGTTTAGGGTTTGGCATTCAGGGTTTAGGGTATTGCATTTGGTTTTGAGGATTTAGGGTTTGGGGTTTTGGATTTTGAGTTTAGGGTTTAGGAATTAGGGATTAGGGTTTAGGGTTTAGGGTTTAAGGTTTAGGGTGTACAGTTTAGGGTTTAGGATTTTGGGTATAATGTTTAGTGTTTAGGGTTTATGGTTTGGCGTTTAGGGTTTAGGGTTTGGGATTTTGCATTTAGGGGTTTGGGTTTAGGGTTTTGGATTTAGACTTTAGGTTTTAGGTTTTAGGGTTTAGGGTTTAGCGTGTTGGGTTTAGGGTTTAGAGTTGGGGGTTGAGGGTTTTAGATTTTGAGTTTAGGGTTTAAGGTTTGGCATTTAGGCTTTAGGGTTTACGATTTAAAGTTCAGAGTTTACAATTTACGGTTTAGGGATTTGGGTTTAGGGTTTAGAGTTTAGGGTTTAGGCTATTGGGTTTAGGGTTTGGGGTTTAGGGTTTAGGATTCAACGTTTAGGGTTTAGGGTTTAGGGTTTAGGGTTTTGGGTTCTGGATTTTGAGTTTAGGGTTTAGGGTTAGGTGTTTAGGGTTTAGGGTATTGGGTTTAGGGCTTAGGGCTTAGGTTTTGGGGTTTTAGATTTAGAGTTTAGGGTTTAGGATTAGGGTTTAGAGTTCGGAGTTTGGGGTTTAGGGTTTAGGGTTTATGGTTTTAGATTTTTTGTTTAGCGTTTGGCATTTAGGGTTTATGTTTTAAGGTTTAGGGTTTAGGGTTCAGGGTTTAGTGTTTAGGGTTTAGGGTATAGGGTTTCGGGTTTAGGGTTTTAGATTTTAGGTTTAGGGTTTGACATTTAGGGTTTATGGTGTGGGGTTTAGGGTTTTGCATTTAGATTTTTGAGTTTACAATTTATGATTTGGGGTTTAGCGTTTAGGGTTTAGCGTTTAGGGTTCGGGGTTTAGCATGTTCGGTTTAGAGTGTAACATTTAGGGTTTTAGATTTTGGGTTTAGGGTTTAGCTTATTGGGTTTAGGGTATTGGATTTAAAGTTTAGAGTTTAGGGTTTGGGGTTTTGGATTTAGAGTGTATGGTCTAGGGTTTACAGTTTAGGGTATTAGGTTTAGGGTTTGTGGTTTAGGTTTGGGGCTTGGGGTTAGGGTATTTGGTTTATGGTTTAGGGTACACTACAAGAAAAACTGTGATTTGAGACGGAGGAGTCCGTCTCTAATAATGAGAAAATCCATGTCTAATTTAATGAGACACGAAATTTGACACGGACTGGTGTCCGTGTCTAATAAGTTGGTTTCTAAAACTCAGAGACGAACTTATAAGTCCTTGTCAAATTAGGCACGGAAAATCCGTGTCTATGTCATCAAAGTCTGTGTCTGATCCGAATAGTAAAATGTGACTTTAGAGACGGATTAGAGACGGATTAATGGAATTCCGTGTGTAATCGGTCTCTAATCATATATTTGAGTTTGCTAATTAGAGGCGGATGAGAGACGGAATTCCTTTTATCCGTGTCTGATCCGCCTCTAATGCCATATTCCAGATTTTTTTAGAGACGGACTTCTGTCTCTGATCTGTCTCTAATTGGTATACGTTGTTTTTAGTGCCACACGACGCTACGGCAGGAACCTCCAGCGACCCTACCAGCCTGCCCGCAATTCAGTTCGAGACCTTACCAATGATGTTCGCGCGATTATCGCTGAAGGCACCAGCACCTCCAACAGTGATCCCACATAGACCAACCATGGTCGCCGGACAAGCGACACGACCCGTCACGAACTATCCGCGGCCATCAGTCACGAACTACCCGTACGCCGCCTGCGGTGCGAATGCCTACCAGTGGCCCACGTTCGACTTCCAGGGAAAGGGGAGACACCCCTTCACGCAGTAGATCATGAATGAGCACGTGCCCATGGGCTTCAAAATGCCCATCCACATAGAACCTTATGGTGGCGAAACCGATCCACGAGGTCACCTGAACACCTTTAACTCGGCCATGTCAATATTGGGCATGACGGACGGCCAACATTGTCGAGTCTTCTCGTCAACCGTAAAAGAAGCCGCCCTAAGATGGTTCTCGCTGCTGCCTACCAATTCGATCCACAGCTTCGACCAACTGGCGCAGAGCTTCCTCACACAGTTGGCCAGCAACAAAGAGTACCAGAAAAACGAAGACTCCTACATTGGTTTCCACCAGGAGGAAGGAGAAACCCTCCAAGCCTTCTTGGCCCGCTTCACCAAACTCTCGCTCCAAGTCCGAGGCCTCCAGGATGCCGTCGCCATCTTCGTCATAAAGCAAGGTCTTCGATGTTCGTAGTTCTACAGGGAACTTAATAGATGCCCCGTCTCCACCTTACAGGAACTTATCGACCGTGCAGAATGGTTCATTCAAGAAGAGAACGCTCAGATCGCCAAGGACAAGATGAGGAAGTTCCTGATAAGCATGGCCGACATGGAGCGAGCATAATAGAAAAAGGAGAAGACGGGAACCGAGAACCAAGCCCCCAAGGAGAAGAGCAGCAGGAAGAGGTCACCACCTTGACCACGGACGCCTCCCAGGTGACGGTTCACGAGTTATACTCCCCTCATTAAATCTCATGTTGTGGTGTTGGAAGAAATTTATCACTCGGACATGCTCAGCTTCCCCCCGCAGGTCAAAAGACGTAAGACAGGATGGGCGGTAGAAAAGTCGAAGTACTGCCAATTCCACAAGGATTACGGGCACAAAACCAACGACTGCATCCACCTAAAGGATCAAATCAAGGACCTAATCCGGTAGGGGCAGCTCGGTAGATTCATCAAGGAAGAAAGCAGGGATAATGCCGAACACCCCCGAGAGGCCAACGATCAAGCTCCTACCCGCGGGGTTATCAACATCATAGCAGGCGGACTACGGAGAGGGACCTCCTCACTGCCGCAAAACAAGAAGAGGATGGAACGCTTCATACTCGCCCTCGATTACACTCCGAAGCACAAGAAGAGGAGCGAAACCAAGGGAGACCCCATCTCCTTCGACCTCACCAACCTAGAGGGACCAGTCCATGATGACCCGATGGTAGTGACCGCTATAATCGCCAACTATGAAGTCAAGAGAGTCTTGATCGACCAAGGATCTTCAGCAGACGATCTCTACTTCGACACCTTCAGAAAGCTCAGGTTGAATGAAGCCAGCCTAAGACCATTCCCTAGCACGCTCATAGGGTTCTCAAGAGCCCAGGTTCCAACAGAAAGAATCATCACCGCCCGAACAACAATGGGCTCCTTGCCAAGGGTCGCGAGCCTTGATGTAGACTTCATCGTCGTTTCAGCACCATCAGCATACAATGCAATCCTAGGGCGACCGTCCCTAAATAAACTCAGAGCTGTAGTGTCTATCGCACAGCTCACAATGAAGTTCCCAACACCCCACGGGGTTGGAGAAATCATGGCACACCAAAATTTGGCATGAGCATGCTACGCAGTGAGCTTAACCAAGACCATCAAGGTTACCCGCCTTGGTCCCAAAGAATCACGCGAGGAACCCCCCAAGGGTAGAGAGTCAGGAGAAAAGAAACCAGAGTCCACCCGCCTGGACCTAGCCTCCGCCCAGACTCCAAATGCACTTTGCACTATTATATCATCTTTATGTTAAGTCACATGTGTCTCTACTTTGAATTTAGGATTTTCAGCCTGACTAAGGCTCACCTGACATAGGCAATCCGAATGTAAACATTTTGCTTACCTTCAGCCTAACTAAGGCTAGCCCGACTGAGGCTGCACAAATGTAACCATTTTGTCTATTATCAAAAGTACTTCTTTCCAGCTAGAGAGAAGACTTCAACTTTGCAAAGTACTCGCGTAGGTCTTGCCACAGGACAACGGGCTCACACTCACTAAGAAACGCTAAGCGCCCCCAGGGCCAAGCTAAAATTTCCCCAAAAGCGCGGTAAAAAACCCCTTTGTTGCGAAAACCACAATATGAACATTCGACAAACCATGCTAGGAAAACGCATATTAACCGTCCTGAACACGGTACTCATGCAATAA
>JAAIUW010000305.1:25000-27500 GCA_014851425.1 Senna tora | reverse complement strand
TGGGAGGTTTCCTTGTGTCATAGGCTTCATTTTGACCCATCATATGCACGTGAGATTTTGCCTAGAAAAAAAGTTGACCCACGACTCATTGATTTTTGATGGACGGCGATCCACGTGGTCGACCGCCGGGCGACCGACTCGGATGGCCTTGAAACTTCTTGGGAGGCTTCCTTGTGTCATAGGGATCATTTTGACCCAGCATATGCACGTGAGATTCTGCCTAGAAAAAAAGTTGACCCATGGGTGATTGATTTTGGGTGGACGGCGATCCAAGTCGTCGTCCATCGAAGATTTGGCCGCGCGCAAGTCGGATTGCCTTGAAACTTCTTGGGAGGTTTCCTTGTGTCATAGGCTTCATTTTGACCCATCACATGCACGTGAGATTTTGCCTAGAAAAAAATTTGACCCATGGGTGATTGATTTTGGGTGGACGGCGATCCCCGTGGTCGACCACCGGGCGACCGACTCGGATGGCCTTGAAACTTCTTGGGAGGCTTCCTTGTGTCATAGGGATCATTTTGACTCAGCATATGCACGTGAGATTCTGCCTAGAAAAAAAGTTGACCCATGGGTGATTGATTTTGGGTGGACGGCGATCCACGCGGTCGACCGCCGGGCGACCGACTCGGATGGCCTTGAAACTTCTTGGGAGGCTTCCTTGTGTCATAGGGATCAATTTGACTCAGCATATGCACCTGAGATTCTGCCTAGAAAAAAAGTTGACCCATGGGTGATTGATTTTGGGTGGACGGCGATCCAAGTCGGCGTCCATCGAAGATTTGGCCGCGCGCAAGTCGGATTGCCTTGAAACTTCTTGGGAGGTTTCCTTGTGTCATAGGCTTCATTTTGACCCATCACATGCACGTGAGATTCTGCCTAGAAAAAAAGTTGACCCATGGGTGATTGATTTTGGGTGGACGGCGATCCACGCGGTCGACCACCGGGCGACCGACTCGGATGGCCTTGAAACTTCTTGGGAGGCTTCCTTGTGTCATAGGGATCATTTTGACTCGGCATATGCACGTGAGATTCTGCCTAGAAAAAAAGTTGACCCATGAGTGATTGATTTTGGGTGGACGGCGACCGACGGCGATCCATGTCGTCGTCCATCGATGATTTGGCCGCGCGCAAGTCGGATTGCCTTGAAACTTCTTGGGAGGCTTCCTTGTGTCATAGGCTTCATCTTGACCCATCATATGCACGTGAGATTTTGCATAGAAAAAAAGTTCACCCACGACTCATTGATTTTGGGTGGACGGCGATCCACGTGGTCGACCGCCGGGCGACCGACTCGGATGGCCTTGAAACTTCTCGTGAGGCTTCCTTGTGTCATAGGCTTCATTTTGACCCATCACATGCACGTGAGATTCTGCCTAGAAAAAAAGTTGACCCATGGGTGATTGATTTTGGGTGGACGGCGATCCACGTGGTCGACCACCGGGCGACCGACTCGGATGGCCTTGAAACTTCTTGGGAGGCTTCCTTGTGTCATAGGCTTCATTTTGACCCATCACATGCACGTGAGATTTTGCCTAGAAAAAAATTTGACCCACGACTCATTGATTTTTGATGGGCGGCGATCCACGTGGTCGACCGCCGGGCTACCGACTCGGATGGCCTTGAAACTTCTCGGGAGGCTTCCTTGTGTCATAGGGATCATTTTGACCCATCACATGCACGTGAGATTCTGCCTAGAAAAAAATTTGACCCACGACTCATTGATTTTTGATGGACGGCGATCCACTCGGTCGACCGACTCGGATGGCCTTGAAACTTCTCGGGAGGGTTCCTTGTGTGATGGGGATCATTTTGACTCAGCATTTGCACGTGAGATTTTGCCTAGAAAAAAAGGTGACCCACGACTCATTGATTTCTGAGCGTCGCCGACCGACAACGACCCACAGTACCCGGCCCCAGGCCACAAGCCTCAAGCCCAAGTCCCAAGCCCAAGCCCAAGTCCCAAGTCCAAGTCCTTTATAAAATAAAAATATATATAATTTTTTATTTTTCCACATTTTTGAATAATTTTTGGCGCCGCATCCAAAACGACGTCCGATCCCTCGCAACTGCGTTGCCCGATCAAATTTCGGACCGCCCATTATCGTTCCCGCGCGAGAGAATTATTGGGCACATTACACTGCGAGTGCGGCGCGTACCGGTGGTAGGGTAAATGAGACCCATATCGTGACAACGTTCTCCAACAAATTTTGTGCATCTATTTTCACGTGGGTGACATTACGTTGGGGAGGGACGGGTTATATCGGCGGCGGCATTTTTAGAGATCGCCGAAACACGGCGGCGGTCCGCGGCGGCCGGCGGTGGCCATCGGTGGTTGCCGGCCACCGAGGTGCCACGTCCCAAGGCCTCCCTCCAAGGGACCACCCGCATGACTAGTGGGCAAGCATGGGTCATGGGGTGAAGGGGGAGCATGCATGGCACATGACCTCCAAAGGCTCAACTACTACTACCCCCCTAAAGAGCTTATTTCACTTTTGACCCC
>JAAIUW010000305.1:12500-15000 GCA_014851425.1 Senna tora | reverse complement strand
TCATTTTGACCCATCACATGCACGTGAGATTTTGCCTAGAAAAAAATTTGACCCATGGGTGATTGATTTTGGGTGGACGGCGATCCCCGTGGTCGACCACCGGGCGACCGACTCGGATGGCCTTGAAACTTCTTGGGAGGCTTCCTTGTGTCATAGGGATCATTTTGACTCAGCATATGCACGTGAGATTCTGCCTAGAAAAAAAGTTGACCCATGGGTGATTGATTTTGGGTGGACGGCGATCCACGCGGTCGACCGCCGGGCGACCGACTCGGATGGCCTTGAAACTTCTTGGGAGGCTTCCTTGTGTCATAGGGATCAATTTGACTCAGCATATGCACCTGAGATTCTGCCTAGAAAAAAAGTTGACCCATGGGTGATTGATTTTGGGTGGACGGCGATCCAAGTCGGCGTCCATCGAAGATTTGGCCGCGCGCAAGTCGGATTGCCTTGAAACTTCTTGGGAGGTTTCCTTGTGTCATAGGCTTCATTTTGACCCATCACATGCACGTGAGATTCTGCCTAGAAAAAAAGTTGACCCATGGGTGATTGATTTTGGGTGGACGGCGATCCACGCGGTCGACCACCGGGCGACCGACTCGGATGGCCTTGAAACTTCTTGGGAGGCTTCCTTGTGTCATAGGGATCATTTTGACTCGGCATATGCACGTGAGATTCTGCCTAGAAAAAAAGTTGACCCATGAGTGATTGATTTTGGGTGGACGGCGACCGACGGCGATCCATGTCGTCGTCCATCGATGATTTGGCCGCGCGCAAGTCGGATTGCCTTGAAACTTCTTGGGAGGCTTCCTTGTGTCATAGGCTTCATCTTGACCCATCATATGCACGTGAGATTTTGCATAGAAAAAAAGTTCACCCACGACTCATTGATTTTGGGTGGACGGCGATCCACGTGGTCGACCGCCGGGCGACCGACTCGGATGGCCTTGAAACTTCTCGTGAGGCTTCCTTGTGTCATAGGCTTCATTTTGACCCATCACATGCACGTGAGATTCTGCCTAGAAAAAAAGTTGACCCATGGGTGATTGATTTTGGGTGGACGGCGATCCACGTGGTCGACCACCGGGCGACCGACTCGGATGGCCTTGAAACTTCTTGGGAGGCTTCCTTGTGTCATAGGCTTCATTTTGACCCATCACATGCACGTGAGATTTTGCCTAGAAAAAAATTTGACCCACGACTCATTGATTTTTGATGGGCGGCGATCCACGTGGTCGACCGCCGGGCTACCGACTCGGATGGCCTTGAAACTTCTCGGGAGGCTTCCTTGTGTCATAGGGATCATTTTGACCCATCACATGCACGTGAGATTCTGCCTAGAAAAAAATTTGACCCACGACTCATTGATTTTTGATGGACGGCGATCCACTCGGTCGACCGACTCGGATGGCCTTGAAACTTCTCGGGAGGGTTCCTTGTGTGATGGGGATCATTTTGACTCAGCATTTGCACGTGAGATTTTGCCTAGAAAAAAAGGTGACCCACGACTCATTGATTTCTGAGCGTCGCCGACCGACAACGACCCACAGTACCCGGCCCCAGGCCACAAGCCTCAAGCCCAAGTCCCAAGCCCAAGCCCAAGTCCCAAGTCCAAGTCCTTTATAAAATAAAAATATATATAATTTTTTATTTTTCCACATTTTTGAATAATTTTTGGCGCCGCATCCAAAACGACGTCCGATCCCTCGCAACTGCGTTGCCCGATCAAATTTCGGACCGCCCATTATCGTTCCCCGCGCGAGAGAATTATTGGGCACATTACACTGCGAGTGCGGCGCGTACCGGTGGTAGGGTAAATGAGACCCATATCGTGACAACGTTCTCCAACAAATTTTGTGCATCTATTTTCACGTGGGTGACATTACGTTGGGGAGGGACGGGTTATATCGGCGGCGGCATTTTTAGAGATCGCCGAAACACGGCGGCGGTCCGCGGCGGCCGGCGGTGGCCATCGGTGGTTGCCGGCCACCGAGGTGCCACGTCCCAAGGCCTCCCTCCAAGGGACCACCCGCATGACTAGTGGGCAAGCATGGGTCATGGGGTGAAGGGGGAGCATGCATGGCACATGACCTCCAAAGGCTCAACTACTACTACCCCCCTAAAGAGCTTATTTCACTTTTGACCCCTCCCCATGAGATGATATCCTTTTTTCTACTGGAACATAAGTTTTTTTTGTACCTAGAGATCGAATCTTGCCATGAAAATTTACAGGCATTCTTACAAAAAATATATAAGCTTAACCCCTGAATTTTAGAATTTTTGGACACCTACAGAATATTTTATGATTTTTTGAAGTCGAAACTTCAAAAAATCCTAGAAAATAGAAAATTAGTCCGGTTGCAACCAAACTTCTTGGGAGGCCTCCTGGGCACATATATTGAATTTACATGCCAAGAAACAATAGGTTTCTTGCAAGAATACCCAACTTAATGACTTCTCAATGATTCGCAAAACTTCGAAAATTCCCAAAAAATAGAAT
>JAAIUW010000305.1:0-2500 GCA_014851425.1 Senna tora | reverse complement strand
CTAGAAAAAAAGTTGACCCATGGGTGATTGATTTTGGGTGGACGGCGATCCAAGTCGGCGTCCATCGAAGATTTGGCCGCGCGCAAGTCGGATTGCCTTGAAACTTCTTGGGAGGTTTCCTTGTGTCATAGGCTTCATTTTGACCCATCACATGCACGTGAGATTCTGCCTAGAAAAAAAGTTGACCCATGGGTGATTGATTTTGGGTGGACGGCGATCCACGCGGTCGACCACCGGGCGACCGACTCGGATGGCCTTGAAACTTCTTGGGAGGCTTCCTTGTGTCATAGGGATCATTTTGACTCGGCATATGCACGTGAGATTCTGCCTAGAAAAAAAGTTGACCCATGAGTGATTGATTTTGGGTGGACGGCGACCGACGGCGATCCATGTCGTCGTCCATCGATGATTTGGCCGCGCGCAAGTCGGATTGCCTTGAAACTTCTTGGGAGGCTTCCTTGTGTCATAGGCTTCATCTTGACCCATCATATGCACGTGAGATTTTGCATAGAAAAAAAGTTCACCCACGACTCATTGATTTTGGGTGGACGGCGATCCACGTGGTCGACCGCCGGGCGACCGACTCGGATGGCCTTGAAACTTCTCGTGAGGCTTCCTTGTGTCATAGGCTTCATTTTGACCCATCACATGCACGTGAGATTCTGCCTAGAAAAAAAGTTGACCCATGGGTGATTGATTTTGGGTGGACGGCGATCCACGTGGTCGACCACCGGGCGACCGACTCGGATGGCCTTGAAACTTCTTGGGAGGCTTCCTTGTGTCATAGGCTTCATTTTGACCCATCACATGCACGTGAGATTTTGCCTAGAAAAAAATTTGACCCACGACTCATTGATTTTTGATGGGCGGCGATCCACGTGGTCGACCGCCGGGCTACCGACTCGGATGGCCTTGAAACTTCTCGGGAGGCTTCCTTGTGTCATAGGGATCATTTTGACCCATCACATGCACGTGAGATTCTGCCTAGAAAAAAATTTGACCCACGACTCATTGATTTTTGATGGACGGCGATCCACTCGGTCGACCGACTCGGATGGCCTTGAAACTTCTCGGGAGGGTTCCTTGTGTGATGGGGATCATTTTGACTCAGCATTTGCACGTGAGATTTTGCCTAGAAAAAAAGGTGACCCACGACTCATTGATTTCTGAGCGTCGCCGACCGACAACGACCCACAGTACCCCGGCCCCAGGCCACAAGCCTCAAGCCCAAGTCCCAAGCCCAAGCCCAAGTCCCAAGTCCAAGTCCTTTATAAAATAAAAATATATATAATTTTTTATTTTTCCACATTTTTGAATAATTTTTGGCGCCGCATCCAAAACGACGTCCGATCCCTCGCAACTGCGTTGCCCGATCAAATTTCGGACCGCCCATTATCGTTCCCGCGCGAGAGAATTATTGGGCACATTACACTGCGAGTGCGGCGCGTACCGGTGGTAGGGTAAATGAGACCCATATCGTGACAACGTTCTCCAACAAATTTTGTGCATCTATTTTCACGTGGGTGACATTACGTTGGGGAGGGACGGGTTATATCGGCGGCGGCATTTTTAGAGATCGCCGAAACACGGCGGCGGTCCGCGGCGGCCGGCGGTGGCCATCGGTGGTTGCCGGCCACCGAGGTGCCACGTCCCAAGGCCTCCCTCCAAGGGACCACCCGCATGACTAGTGGGCAAGCATGGGTCATGGGGTGAAGGGGGAGCATGCATGGCACATGACCTCCAAAGGCTCAACTACTACTACCCCCCTAAAGAGCTTATTTCACTTTTGACCCCTCCCCATGAGATGATATCCTTTTTTCTACTGGAACATAAGTTTTTTTTGTACCTAGAGATCGAATCTTGCCATGAAAATTTACAGGCATTCTTACAAAAAATATATAAGCTTAACCCCTGAATTTTAGAATTTTTGGACACCTACAGAATATTTTATGATTTTTGAAGTCGAAACTTCAAAAAAATCCTAGAAAATAGAAAATTAGTCCGGTTGCAACCAAACTTCTTGGGAGGCCTCCTGGGCACATATATTGAATTTACATGCCAAGAAACAATAGGTTCTTGCAAGAATACCCAACTTAATGACTTCTCAATGATTCGCAAACTTCGAAAATTCCCACAAAATAGAATGTATGTCGGATTGCCTTGAAACTTCTTGTGAGGCTTCCATTTGTCATAGGCTTCATTTTGACCCCGCATATGCACGCGAGATTTTGAGCAGAAAAAAAAGTTTACCCATGCGTTATTGATTTTTGCACTACGCCCACGGTCGGCGATGCACGTCGTCGACCGTCAAGGGTTTGGCCGCGACCATGTCGGATTGCCTTGAAACTTCTTGTGAGGCTTGTGAGGCTTCCTTTTGTCATAGGCTTCATTTTGACCCGGCATATGCACGTGAGATTTTGAGCAGAAAAAAAGTTTACCCGTGCGTGATTGATTTTTGCACTGCGCCGACGGTCGGCGATCCACGTCGTCGACCGTCAAG
>JAAIUW010000304.1:0-32001 GCA_014851425.1 Senna tora | reverse complement strand
TCAACCAGAAGTCAACCATATTGTCAAATATAACTTCCACCAACAAGTAACAGCATAACCAGCAATTAAGCATCCAAAGGTCATGAAATTTCACCACAAGCATCATTAATGCATACTCAAGCTTAATCAATTTTCCAATAGACAATAGCATTTGGACCCTTAATTCACAAATCTTTTCAAAGGAGTCCATTTCTTAAAGTAAGGAATTCAAAGCACATTTCAAGCATTTGACTTCACTTAGTCACCAAAAGGTCAATTAGGACCTGCTACACCACCCAGAAAATCCCAACAGAATTGAACCAGAATTTGGGTAGAAATAGGACTTTTCAGTTTTTATCAAGTTTTTCTTGCAATTAGTCCCTATTAACACCCAAATTCTGTTCTGGGTTGTTTCAAGTCAAAACCAGGTGCAGCAAGTACCTAAAAGCTAATTGGGACTTGCTCATGCAGTTTCCACAGAAAAATAGCAACCAAAGTCATACTTTTGCAGCAACATAAATTTTCTCAAAATCAACTTGAGCATAGAATGAGGTTAGAGGCCACTATGACTACCCCCTACCAACACATAGGTACATACTAACGTATAAACCAGTAAGTACAGGAATTTTACCACAGATAGCTCAGTTTACACAGATTCTGAAAAAGGGGCAAAACAAAAAAATCAGTTCAGTTTAGTCCCTACTACCTCTCTTTTTCTGTTTTAAGCTCTACCAGCCCATCCTGGTGTTCCCAAGCATATTTAGGCTACTTGTGACTTGCACAACAAGTTTTGCAGTCACATTAGTACAGAGCTACTGTTTTCTGCACATTTTTCCTTCCTTTTTGCCATTTTCTTACTTTTAGTTCCTCTAGTACTTAGGGTGCCTAAACCAGATCAAACAGAAGTCTAGAGCATTTACAGGTGACTAGCTAATTAGAAGGTTCCCACTAGAATTTCAGAAAAGAATCACCAAAGCTCACAGCCACACTAGCATGTATGCATCACAAATTTCCATTTTTGCAAACCTATGCTTCCTATAATCATTTGGATTTCCAGCAAGCATTTCTTAGGTTATGAAAGCTAGGACACTTACAAGATGCACTCTTAACAGAAATCACAGGCTTGACTTCTCACTTTAACAAAACTTAAGTTTTTACCCAAATTCAGAATTTGATTCCTTCCTAATTTTTATGAGTTTCAAACAGCAATCTAGCAAGTAGGTAGGTCAATTGCAGCATGTAGCTTCTAGGAGAACAAAAATACATGGTGAAGCACACCTATCTCCCAGCAATGCTTCAAGGATGATTTACCAATCATTTTGTTTCAAAAGATTCATCCCTTCCACATGCTCACATCTTGCGCTGCATCACTGAAAATTTTTCTTTTCTGTTTCCTTCCCATTTCTGCATTCTTCCAAGCTTAAAAACTTACCAATTACCAATTTTCAGCAAGGTAACAAGGAAAAACAGAAACTTTACAGAAAATGGCAGAAGTGAGGAAAACAAATGCAGTTTTTTTTCAGTGAAGCAGAATGTTTAGTTTAAATATTGAGGATTACCATTTGTACCCGTAGCTCATCTGAGTACTCACAGCAGTTCCTATCACCTAGAGGTTCTAAATACCTTTTCCTAACCTACTCAACTCAAGACTCAGACACCAGAGATAACAAATTCAGCAAGCATACAATACAACATCAGAAAAACATCAATTTTAGCAGAAAATTCATAATATTTCGAGGCTCTAAACCCCTATACGGCAGCCTCTGATCATGCATGCATTGAGGGGCATTTAAAGTTATCTTCTTAGCTTTCTAATGACTACTCACACGCACCAATTGGATAACAGATGAAGGATATGCCTCATGGAAGCTTCACTGCCCAAAACAGGGCATTCTGTGGCAGCCTCGGGAAAGAGTCATAGAGGCTCATACACCGTTTCTGGTGGATACTCTGGCTCAGTGATGGAGAAGGAGGGTAACACTACGTTACCTTGATTTCCAGAAGAAGAAGCACGGATTTGGACCTGAACGGCTTGGGCAAATTGGTGGAGACAGAGCAGAATTCTGGTGTGTGGGTGAGTGAACTTTCAGCTCCTATCTATTCTCCAGCTGCTAACTCTCGAATCCCCAGCTTCTCCACAGCTCCAACTATCTTCCTGAATCCTCAACTCAAAACTCTCAGCTCTGGTTTTCGTTTTTGCTGGTAATGCCCTCTTCTCAACCGGTTTCCTTCCTTATTTAATCCTTAAGCCATGTGAAAATCCAATTATTAGAGGGATTAGGTGTTAGCTGGATGGGGCTTCGTGGGTTAGTGTTAGGGCACCTATTAAGGGTGTTCTGGCAACTTAAGGGCTTGTTTGGGTGGGTGATTAGATACTTAGGTCTCGGGTAGGCCTTAATCTAGGTGCATTAGTGGTTAATGCTTAGGAGCTTGCTTAATTTAAGCTACACCTCATATAGCCTCGGGTTTCCAGACTCAATTCACTAAATTTCAGCCTTGTATTTTGCTTACTTAAGTTGCTGGGTGTAGTAACTACCTTGATTGGGTCTTTAATTGGATTTAAAACTAGTAAATTCGGTTACAAGCTCTTAAAGGCATTAAAAAAGGATTAATTTGTTATAACTTTCTTTATTTATTGCCACTTTTAAAATATGGCACTCACTTAATTGTGTTTGTTTTTAATTAAATTCATGGCTGGCATTTTGTAGGATAGTTTAGGGTGTCTCTAAGTGATTAAATTGGGCTTCCTTAGGCCTTAAGTAAGCTAAAAGGGCTAAAGCTCTCATTTTTCAATTCTTTCATTTTAGTCCTGAATTTTCACTGGAAAAATGTGTCCTTTTAGGACTTTTCTTGAGGTTGGGGTCCCTTAGCTAGGTCTTAGGGTATCTCTAGAGTGTCCTAGGGTATCTTTCTAGGGTCAAATAGGTCTTTTCTGCCCTATTTCACTTGTTAAAGAAAAGGGTTAAAACTAACTTATCTTTTCAATTTAGTCCCTAGTGTTTGGGTTAGGGTTCCTCTGGTCATTTTTCTCTGGTTTTGGGTCTCTTGACCTCTAGTTAGGGTTTCATAAACTTAATTACAAACAAAAACAAAGGCAAACACATCCAAACACTCAAAAATCAAAAAGTCAAGCAAGTTAAAGAAAAGTCAACACAAAAGTCAACAACTTAGAAAAGTCAACACTTTGACTTTTTGGTCAAAGTTGAGTTTCCATTTTTGGGATTTACAATACTCCCCCCCCCCCCTTATTGGAATTTTGCCCTCAAAATTCTAAGAAAAGTACCTGCAAATAATGCCGGATACTGTTGTCTCATGTCCTCTTCGCGTTCCCAAGTCATTTCCTGTGTCGAAACATCTTGCCACAACACTTTGACTAATGGAACGGTCTTACTCCGAAGTTGTCTGGTTTCAAATTCCAGAATCTTCACAGGGACTGAAGGGTAAGTTAAATTTTCTTTTAATTCTACCGGCTCAGTTTCAGTATGTGTATAGGGTCAGGAATGTATTTTCAGAGTTGAGAAACATGAAATACGTTGTGAAGGTAGGACAACTTTGGGGGAGGGCTATTTTATACGCCGCCAGACCGATTCTCTTAAGAATCTGATAGGGACCTATGAATCGCGGATGTAATTTACGTGCTTTTAGTGATCTTCCTATGCCTGTCATTGGGGTTACTTTGAGGAATACATGGTCTCCCTCATGAACTCTAGTGGTTTCCTCCTCTGATTGGCATAATTCTCTTGCCTTTGTTGGGCAACTCTCATCTTATCCCTAATCATACGGAGTTGTTCCGTAGTTTGGCGAACTATGTCTGGCCCTAACACTCTCTCCTCACCGACTTCCGTCCAACACAGTGGAGACCTACACTCTCTTCCATAGAGAGCTGCATACGGTGCCATGCCTATAGTCGAATGGTAGCTATTGTTGTAGGCAAATTCTACTAGTGGCAAGTAGGCATCCCATGTGCCTTCTTGTTCCAGTGCACATGATCGAAGCATATCCGAGAGTTTGGATTGTTCTCTCGGACTGACCGTCAGTCTGAGGATGGTATGCTGTGCTAAACCTCAACTGTGTCCCTAAGGCATTCTGTAGAGCTTGCCAGAATCTGAAGTGAATCTGGGATCTCTGTCGGACACTATACTGGTAGGCACTCCGTGAAGTCTCACTATTTCCTTAATGTAGATTTGGGCTAGTTTTTCTAAGGAAAATGTGATCTTGATGGGTAAAAAGTGAGCGGACTTTGTGAGTCTATCCACAATTACCCAGATCGAATCATTACGGAAGGGGTCCTAGGTAGTCCTACTACGAAATCCATGGTAATTTGGTCCCATTTCCACTCGGGTATGGCTAAAGGTTGCAGCATCCCGAGGGTTTTTGATGTTCTATTTTGACCTGCTTGCAGGTCAGACACTTACCCACGTGTTCGACTATGTCTTTCTTCATCCTGGCCACCAAAATTTCTTTTCAGGCCTTGGTACATCTTGGTCATACCGGGATGAATAGTGTACATGCTCCTATGGGCTTCATCTAAAATCTTATTCCTTAACTCAGGGTCGCTAGGAATCACTATCCTATCCCTAAACATAGTACCCCATCCTCCGATTCGTGAAAATCGGGTTGTTTTCTTAAGACATCTAGGGTTTCATCCTTAATTTGGGCTTCCTTGATTTGAGCCCGCAGGTCACACTCAATCCTAAACTCACTCATCTCTAACTTTTTATCCGCCAACACAGTATTCAAGCCTAGGTCTCTAAACTTCTCAATCATTTTCATCTCTTCGACCATTAAGTGGGCTACCTGAATTGATTTCCTACTCAAGGCATCGGCAACTACATTGGCTTTCCCCGGGTGGTACTTAAGTTTGAAGTCATAATCCTTTAATCAGTCTACCCACCTCCTCTGCCACATATTCAACTCCTTCTGATCAAAAAGATACTTAAGGCTTTTATGGTCATAAAAGATGGTAAACCTAGCTCCGTATAGTAGGTGTCTCCAAATTTTTACTGCAAAGATTACGGCCGCTAGTTCTAGGTCATTTTCGGGTAGTTCTCTTCATTGGCTTAAGTTTCGTGAGGCATATGCCACCACTTGCTTATTTGCATAAGCACACAGCCAAGTCTTTTCCTTGAGGCATCAGTGTACACCTCGAAAGGCTCCGATGGGTTAGGTATGGTGAGCATAGGGGTGTGGTCAACCTATCCTTCAGAGTTTGAAAGCTTGTTTCGCCTCTGCCGACCATTTGTAAGGTGTGTTCTTTCGGGTTAGTCTGGTCATGGGGAGGGCTATCTCCGAAAATCCCTTTATGAATCTCCTATAGTACCCGGCTAAACCCAAAAAGCTTCTAATTTCGGTTTCGGTTTGGGGTCTCTACCAATTCCTAACGGTCTCCGTCTTACTAGGGTCTACAGCTACGCCTTGCCTATTGATCACACATGCCCTAAACACTTCACTTCTTCTAACCAAAACTCACATTTTTCTATTTTGGCGTATAGCTGTTTCTCTCGTAGTACTTGCAATATTGCAAGGTGTTCTCGATGCTCTTCTTCACTCCGAGAGTAAATCAGAATGTCATCAATGAACACTACGACGAATTGATCTAAGTAAGGTCGGAAAATGCGGTTCATGTAATCCATGAACACCGCAGGGGCATTGGTCAGCCCGAATGGCATCACTAGGAACTCATAGTGGCCATAGCGCGTTCTAAACGCGGTCTTAGGGATATCTTCCTTCTTAACCCTAATTTGATGGTACCTGATCTAAGGTCAATCTTTGAAAACACAGTCTCTCCTCGCAACTGGTCCAACAAATCATCTATACGGGGTAAGGGATACTTATTTTGATGGTCACCTTATTTAACTGCCTATAGTCTATACAAAGTCTAAGGCTTCCGTCCTTCTTTTTCACAAAGAGGACTGGGGCTCCCCAAGGTGAGACACTAGGTCTGATAAACTTCTTGCTCAGCAAGTCATTTTTTAGGCCTTCAATTCCTGCAACTCAGGTGGGGCCATACGGTAAGGTGTGATTGATATGGGTCCGGTTCCAGGCATAAGATCTATGGAAAACTCTATCTCTCTCTCTGGAGGTAACTCATGTATTTCATCAGGGAAAACATCACTGAAATCCCTGACCACTGGAATTAAACTAATTTTCTCTTCTAGACTCAAGGTTCTAGGTTCTTTGACAGTACAGGCATTTAAATAGATCACTGATTTAGCAGCGCAATCTAACACAGCACGATTCTTAGATAACCAATCCATTCCTAAGATTATGTCTACGGTGGACATGTTCAAGCAAATAAGGTTGGCATGAAAAAGTTTAGAATAATAGTAATGGGGCAGTTTAGACAAACATGGGTAGCAATCAATCTTTTCCCCAAAGGGGTGGAAACATGCAATTCATATAACAGGGGTTAGGTAGAAAGATGTAGGGTTTGTACACATGTTTCAGAAATAAAAGAATGGGTGGCTCCTGAGTCGAATAGAATTTTAAAATTTATGTTTTGAATCTTACCCGTGCCCTCTATGAGATCCTCGGTTTGTTCGTTGACAACCCCGTCCAGAGCAAAGACTCTTCCAACAGCCGGTGCCTGGTTTCCGCTCCCTGCAGGATCATTAACCCTGCATGACCTGGCAAAATGTCCCGTCTTCCGCACCGGTAACAAGTTAGGCAGGGTTGAGTAGGGTAATGTTCCCTATTGCACTTAGTGCATCGAGGACGGTTCACTCCAGTAGGGGCAGTTTTGCTGGTACTTCCCTGGGTAGGTTTGAAATTTGGCTTCCTCACATTTAGGTTATTTGGGGTCTCTGGTTGAATCTCTGGTTCACTAAGGCCCTATCACTCAAATTTTTGCTAATGATACGGCTTTTTTTTACTACCTCCGCATAGTTCTTTATTTCTAGCGGGGCTACTTGGGTCTTTATGTTTAGGTCTAGCCCAGCTTCAAACTGACTCGCCTTCCATCCCTCATCATGTCTAAACTTCAGGTAAGTAGAGAATTTGGAAAGTTCCTCAAACATGGCCAAATACTCATCAAAGGGTCTCAGAAATCGCGGTCGGATCATGTCTTAACATATTCCGGACGACAAATTGCGGTCGGATCTCAGAAACCTTCACGAATTACGAGGCAAAAGACTTGTTGCGCAAGTGAGTCAAACACGTCGGTTCACGTTGTATTCGCGAACCGGAGTGGTTTTGATGCTCCGATTGGAGTCGTCTTGGCATGGGAGGAGCGTGGATCATGTCTTAACATATTCCGGACGATAAATCGTGGTCGGATCTCAGAAACCTTCACGAATTACGAGGCAAAAGACTTGTTGCGCAAGTGAGTCAAACACGTCGGTTCGCGTTGTATTCGCGAACCAGAGTTGTTTTGATGCTCCGATTAGAGTCTTCTTGGCATGGGAGGAGTGTGGATCATGTCTTAACATATTACGGACGACAAATCGCGGTCGGATCTCAGAAACCTTCACGAATTACGAGGCAAAAGTTGCGCAAGTGAGTCAAACACGTCGGTTCGCGTTGTATTCGCGAACCGGTTTGGTTTTGATGCTCCGATTGGAGTCGTCTTGGCATGGGAGGAGCGTGGATCATGTCCTAACATATTCCGGACGACAAATCGCGGTCGAATCTCAGAAACCTTCACGAATTACGAGCAAAAGACTTGTTGCGCAAGTGAGTCAAACACGTCGGTTCGCGTTGTGTAACGTCCTAGTTTCTTTATTGATTTTAGTTGCGGAATTAGGTTATTTACTTAACTTCTTAAAAACCCGGTCTAATTTTTTTCTTTTTCCTTTCATGAAGTTAAGTGTTTCCCAAGGATCGCTTACTCTCGGTTGGTTACTTTAACCTAAGAAACTAGAAGTTACATGTTTGAAACTCTCGCGCTCTCCCAAAATACACATACCAATAAGGTTAACTGGAAGTGAGGTACTATACCTCTGCATATTACCTAAGTAGTTCAAACCTAAGTTCACAGCATATAATCCATACAGACATATATATACAAATATAAGTATTAAAGTTAGTGGCTCGCAGGCCCAAAATAGTAAGTACTAAGCCTAAACTAGAGTGACATCAGAGTCACTGCCAAAAATGTGAGTCAGCTCCTGCTACCTGTCCACCTCACCCCTTTCTAAGTCCCTGGGGCATTCTCAACCGAAGGGAAGAAGAAAAGGATGTTAACCGCCTTCAGGACTTGGAAGTATCCCAAGAGGGGTACCTCCAGGAGCTCTACCTCAATCTCCAGCAACAGAATGTACCTGGGCATCTGAACACACTAACGTAATGAGATATAAAATCCCAGCAACATAGATTACCAATTTTATATATAAAAACTAATTAATGGTTCAGCTGCATTCCTAAGAATACAGAAAAATGCTTCCTTCTCAATCAACAGATAATTTAAACATAATACACATCGATTACAAGATATTTCCACTGTCAAAAAGGAATCAATACATCAATCACATGATATTCCCAATCATACAAATGGTCATGCTGAAAACTGTAAACAGATGAAAAATCATTTTCATTTTCAAACATGCATATTTACCACTATATGCAATTTTCAGCCATGCCAGTCTTTTCAAAAATTCATGTTTACCTCTACATGCAACTGTCAAGTCTCTCCAGGACCTGTTACAACTGGTTAAACCATTACCATCAATTCAAAACCAATCTAATGAAACATGACAATAACGACTTACCATTTAACACTATGGAAAGCCTACCCAAATAGGGCCAACAGGTAATTACCTAACATCCCAGGGCGTCCCCCGGTGTGCGCACAAAGTTAGAACCTTAGGATCACCAGTCCCGGACTGGATTATTTCCTCACTAGTTGCTAGGCAGCTACGTCCCAGACGCATTCCTAGCCAGCCTAGTGTGTCCTTTTCATACAGATCAAATTATACATTATAATTTTTATCCACAGGTAATGTTTACTCAGTTGTCAAATACATTGCCTCTCCAGGGCATCAAAACACTGATAGTGCCTCTCCAGGGCATCAAAACACAATTATTGCCTCTCCAGGGCATAAAATACAAATACTGCCTCTCCAGGGCAATTTTACCATTTTACCCCTCAGGGGCATATGCACATCAGAATACATATGCATGCTCAAAAGCCTGCCCTCCAAGGCATTTTCAGTTCACAGATGCATGCAAAAGTTCATTTTCATGATTTGGATGCCACACACTTAAATAGCCTGATAAAATCAATAAATTCAACCATTGGTCAACAGAAGTCAACCATATTGTCAAATATAACTTCCACCACAAGTAACAGGCATAACCAGCAATTTAAGCATCCAAAGGTCATGAAATTTCACCACAAGCATCATTAATGCATACTCAACAGCTTTAATCAATTTTCCAATAAAGACAATTGCATTTGGACCCTTAAATTCACAAATCTTTTCAAAGGAGTCCATTTCTTTAAAGTAAGGAATTCAAAGCACATTTCAAGCAATTTGACTTCACTTAGTCACCAAAATGGTCAATTAGGACCTGCTCCACACACCAGAAAATCCCAACAGAATTGAACCAGAATTTGGGTAGAAATAGGACTTTTCAGTTTTTATCAAGTTTTTCTTGCAAATTAGTCCCTATTAACACCCAAATTCTGTTCTGGGTTGTTTCAAGTCAAAACCAGGGTGCAGCAAGTACCTAAAAGCTAATTGGGACTTGCTCATGCAGTTTCCACAGAAAAATAGCAACCAGAAGTCATACTTTTGCAGCAAAACACATAAATTTTCTCAAAATCAACTTGAGCATAGAATGAGGTTAGAGGCCACTAGACCACCTCCCTGCCAACACATAGGTACATACTAACATATAAAACCAGTAAGTACAGGAATTTTACCACAGATAGCTCAGTTTACACAGATTCTGAAAAAGGGGAAAAAAACAGAAAAATCAGTTCAGTTTAGTCCCTACTACCTCTCTTTTTCTGTTTTAAGCTCTTACCAGCCCATCCTGGTGTCTCCCAAGCATATTTAGGCTACTTGTGACTTGCACAACAAGTTGGTGCAGTCACATTAGTACAGAGCTACTGTTTCTGCATTTTTCCTTCCTTTTTGCCATTTTCTTACCTTTTAGTTCCTCTAGTTACTTAGGGTGCCTAAACCAGATCAAACAGAAGTTCTAGAGCATTTACAGGGTGACTAGCTAATTAGAAGGTTCCCACACTAGAAATTTCAGAAAAGAATCACCAAAGCTCACAGCCACACTAGCATGTATGCATCACAAATTTCCATTTTGGCAAACCTATGCTTCCTATAATCAATTTGGATTTCCAACAAGTATTTTCTTAGGTTATGAAAGCTAGGACACTTACAAGATGCACTCTTAACAGAAATCACAGGCTTGACTCCTCACTTTTAACAAAACTTAAGTTTTTCACCCAAATTCAGAATTTGATTCTTTCCTAATTTTTATGAGTTTCAAAACAGCAATCTAGAAAGTAGGTAGGTCAATTTCAGCATGTAGCTTCTGAGGAGAAACAGAAAATACATGGTGAAGCACACCTACCTCCCAGCATGCTTCAAGGATGATTTACCAATCATTTTGTTTCAAAAGATTCATCCCTTCCACATGCTCACATCTTGCTGCATCACTGAAAATTTTTCTTTCTGTTTCTTCCCATTTCTGCATTCTTCCAAGCTTAAAAACTTACCAATTACCAATTTCAGCAAGGTAACAAGGAAAAACAGAAACTTTACAGAAATGGCAGAAGTGAGGAAAACAAATGCAGTTTTTTCAGTGAAGCAGAATGTTTAGTTTAAATATTGAGGATTACCATTTTGTACCCGTAGCTCATCTGAGTACTCACAGCAAGTTCCTACACCTAGAGGTTCTAAATACTTTTCCTAACCATTCTACTCAACTCAAGACTCAGAACACCAGAGATAACAAATTCAGCAAGCATACAATACAACATCAGAAAAACATCAATTTTAGCAGAAAATTCACAATCTTTCGAGGCTCTAAACCCCTGTACGGCAGCCTCTGATCATGCATGCATTGAGGGGCTTTAAAGTTATCTTCTTAGCTTTCTAATGACTACTCACACGCACAATTGGATAACAGATCAAGAAGATATGCCTCATGGAAGCTTCACTGCCCAAAACAGGGCATTCTGTGGCAGCCTCGGGAAAATGAGTCATAGAGGCTCATACCACCGTTTCTGGTGGATGCTCTTGGCTCAGTGATGGAGAAGGAAGGATAACACTACGTCACCTTGATTTCCAGAAGAAGAAGCACGGATTTGGACCTCTGAACGGCTTGGGCAAATTGGTGGAGACAGAGCAGAATTCTGGTGTGTGGGTGAGTGTCAACTTTCAGCTCCTATCTCTTCCTCCAGCTGCTAACTCTCGAATCCCCAGCTTCTCCACAGCTCCAACTATCTTCCTGAATCCTCAACTCACAACTCTCAGCTCTGGTTTTTCGTTTTGCCTGCTAATGCCCTCTCTCAACCGGTTTCCTTCCTTATATAATCCTTAAGCCATGTGAAAATCCAATTATTAGAGGGATTAGGTGTTAGCTGGATGGGGCTTCGTGGGTTAGTGTTAGGACACCTATTAAGGGTGTGCTGGCAACTTAAGGGCTTGTTTGGGTGGGTGATTAGATACTTAGGTCTCGGGTAGGCCTTAATCTAGGTGCATTAGTGGTTAATGCTTAGGAGCTTGCTTAATTTAAGCTACACCTCATATAGCCTCGGGTTTCTAGACTCAATTCACTAAATTTTAACCTTGTATTTTGCTTACTTAAGTTGTTGGGTGTGGTAACTACCTTGATTGGGTCTTTAATTGGCTTTAAAACTAGTAAATTCGGTTACAAGCTCTTAAAGGCATTAAAAAGGATTAATTTGTTATAAGTTTCTTATTTATTGCCACTTTTAAAATATGTCACTCACTAATTGTGTTTGTTTTTATTAAATTCATGGCTGGCATTTTGTAGGATAGTTTAGGGTGTCTCTAAGTGATTAAATTGGGCTTCCTTAGGCCTTAAGTAAGCTAAAAGGGCTAAAGCTCTCATTTTTCAGTTCTTTCATTTTAGTCCTGAATTTTCACTGGAAAAAATGTCCTTTTAGACTTTTCTTGAGGTTGGGGTCCCTTAGCTAGGTCTTAGGGTATCTCTAGAGTGTTCTAGGGTATCTTTCTAGGGTCAAATAGGTCTTTTTGCCCTATTTCACTTATTAAAGAAAATGGTTAAAACTAACTTATCCTTTTCAATTTAGTCCCTAGTGTTAGGGTTAGGGTTTCTCTAGTCATTTTTCTCTGGATTTTGGGTCTCTTGACCTCTAGTTAGGGTTTCATAAACTTAATTACAAACAAAAACAAAGGCAAACACATCCAAACACTCAAAAATCAAAAAGTCAAACAAATTAAAGAAAAGTCAACACAAAAGTCAACAACTTAGAAAAGTCAACACTTTGACTTTTTGGTCAAAGTTGAGTTTCCATTTTTGGGATGTTACAATACTCCCCCCTTATTGGAATTTTGCCCTCAAAATTCTAAAAAAGTACCTGCAAATAATGCGGATACTGTTGTCTCATGTCCTCTTCGCGTTCCCAAGTCATTTCCTGTGTCGAAACATCTTGCCACAACACTTTGACTAATGGAACGGTCTTACTCCAAGTTGTCTGGTTTCAAACTCCAGAATCTTCACAGGGACTGAGGGGTAAGTTAAAATTTCTTTTAATTCTACCAGCTCAGTTTTGAGTATGTGTGTAGGGTCAGGAATGTATTTTCAAAGTTGAGAAACATGAAATCCGTTGTGAAGGCAGGACAACTTTGGGGGCAGGGCTATTTGATATGCTGCCAGACCGATTCTCTTAAGAATCTGATAGGGACCTATGAATCGCGGATGTAATTTACGTGCTTTTAGTGATCTCCTATGCCTGTCATTGGGGTTACTTTGAGGAATACATGGTCTCCCTCATTGAACTCCAGTGGTTTCCTCCTCTGATTGGCATAATTCTCTTGCCTTTTTGGGCAACTCTCATCTTATCCCTAATCATACGGAGTTGTTCCGTAGTTTGGCGAACTATGTCCGGCCCTAGCACTCTCTCCTCACCGACTTCCGTCCAACACAGTGGAGACCTACACTCTCTTCCATAGAGAGCTGCATACGGTGCCATGCCTATATCGAGTAGTAGCTATTGTTGTAGGAAATTCTACTAGTGGCAAGTAGGCATCCCATGTGCCTTCTTGTTCCAGTGCACATGATCGAAGCATATCCTCGAGAGTTTGGATTGTTCTCTCGGACTGACCGTCAGTCTGAGGATGGTATGCTGTGCTAAACCTCAACTGTGTCCCTAAGGCTTTCTGTAGAGCTTGCCAGAATCGTGAAGTGAATCTGGGATCTCTGTCGGACACTATACTGGTAGGCACTCCGTGAAGTCTCACTATTTCCTTAATGTAGATTTGGGCTAGTTTTTCTAAGGAAAATGTGATCTTGATGGGTAAAAAGTGAGCGGACTTTGTGAGTCTATCCACAATTACCCAGATCGAATCATTACCGGAAGGGGTCCTAGGCAGTCCTACTACGAAATCCATGGTAATTTGGTCCCATTTCCACTCGGGTATGGCTAAAGGTTGCAGCATCCCCGAGGGTTTTTGATGTTCTATTTTGACCTGTTGGCAGGTCAGACACTTACCCACGTGTCGACTATGTCTTTCTTCATCCCTGGCCACCAAAATTTCTTTTTCAGGCCTTGGTACATCTTGGTCATACCGGGATGAATAGTGTACATGCTCCTATGGGCTTCATCTAAAATCTTATTCCTTAACTCAGGGTCGCTAGGAATCACTATCCTATCCCTAAACAATAGTACCCCATCCTCCGATTCGTGAAAATCGGTTGTTTTCTTAAGACATCTAGGGTTTCATCCTCAATTTGGGCTTCCTTGATTTGAGCCCTCAGGTCACACTCAATCCTAAACTCACTCATCTCTAACTTCTCATCTGCCAACACAGTATTCAAGCCTAGGTCTCTAAGCTTCTCAATCATTTTCATCTCTTCGACCATTAAGTGGGCTACCTGAATTGGTTTCCTACTCAAGGCATCGGCAACTACATTGGCTTTCCCCGGGTGGTACTTAAGTTCGAAGTCATAATCCTTTAATCTCTACCCACCTCCTCTGCCACATATTCAACTCCTTCTGATCAAAAAGATACTTAAGGCTTTTATGGTCACAAAAGATGGTAAACCTAGCTCCGTATAGTAGGTGTCTCCAAATTTTTACTGCAAAGATTACGGCCGCTAGTTCTAGGTCATGTGTCGGGTAGTTCTCTTCATTGGCTTAAGTTGTCGTGAGGCATATGCCACCACTTGCTTATTTTGCATAAGCACACAGCAACAGGGGGTGTGGTCAACCTATCCTTCAGAGTTTGAAAGCTTGTTTCGCACTCTGCCAACCATTTGTAAGGTGTGTTCTTTCGGGTTAGTCTGGTCATGGGGAGGGCTATCTCCGAAAATCCCTTTATGAATCTCCTATAGTACCCGGCTAAACCCAAAAAGCTTCTAATTTCGGTTACGGTTTGGGGTCTCTCCCAATTCCTAACGGTCTCCGTCTTACTAGGGTTTACAGCTACGCCTTGCCTATTGATCACATGCCCTAAAAACTTCACTTCTTCTAACCAAAACTCGCATTTTTCTATTTTGGCGTATAGTTGTTTCTCTCGTAGTACTTGCAATATCAATGCAAGGTGTTCTCGATGCTCTTCTTCACTCCGAGAGTAAATCAGAATGTCATCAATGAACACTACGATGAATTGATCTAAGTAAGGTCGGAAAATGCGGTTCATGTAATCCATGAACATCGCAGGGGCATTGGTCAGCCCGAATGGCATCACTAGGAACTCATAGTGGCCATAGCGCGTTCTAAACGCGGTCTTAGGGATATCTTCCTTCTTAACCCTAATTTGATGGTACCCTGATCTAAGGTCAATCTTTGAAAACACAGTCGCTCCTCGCAACTGGTCCAACAAATCATCTATACGGGGTAAGGGATACTTATTTTTGACGGTCACCTTATTTAACTGCCTATAGTCTATACAAAGTCTAAGGCTTCCGTTCTTCTTTTTCACGAAGAGGACTGGGGCTCCCCAAGGTGAGACACTAGGTCTGATAAACTCCTTGCTCAGCAAGTCGTTTATTTGGGCCTTCAATTCCTGCAACTCAGGTGGGGCCATACGGTAAGGTGTGATTGATATGGGTCCGGTTCCAGGCATAAGATCTATGGAAAACTCTATCTCTCTCTCTGGAGGTAACTCATGTATTTCATCAGGGAAAACATCACTGAAATCCCTGACCACTGGAATTAAACTAATTTTCTCTTCTAGACTCAAGGTTCTAGGTTCTTTGACAGTACAGGCATTTAAATAGATCACTGATTTAGCAGCGCAATCTAACACAGCACGATTCTTAGATAACCAATCCATTCCTAAGATTATGTCTACTGGACATGTTGCAAATAAGGTTGGCATGAAAAAGTTTAGAATTAATAGTAATGGGGCAGTTTAGACAAACATGGGTAGCAATCAATCTTTTCCCCAAAGGGGTGGAAACATGCAATTCATATAACAGGGGTTGGGTAGAAAGATGTAGGGTTTGTACACATGTTTCAAAAATGAAAGAATGGGTGGCTCTTGAGTCGAATAGAATTTTAAAATTTATGTTTTGAATCTTACCCGTGCCCTCTATGAGATCCTCGGTTTGTTCGTTGACAACCCCGTCCAGAGCAAAGACTCTTCCAACAGCCGGTGCCTGGTTTCCGCTCCCTGCAGGATCATTGACCCTGCATGACCTGGCAAAATGTCCCGTCTTCCCGCACCGGTAACAAGTTAGGCAGGGTTGAGTAGGGTAATGTTCCCTATTGCACTTAGTGCATCGAGGACGGTTCACTCCAGTAGGGGCAGTTTTGCTGGTACTTCCCTGGGTAGGTTTGAAATTTGGCTTCCTCACATTTAGGTTATTTTGGGGTCTCTGGTTGAATCTCTGGTTCACTAAGGCCCTATCACTCAAATTTTTGCTAATGATACGGCATTTGTTTACTAGCTCCCATAGATCTTTATTTCTAGCGGGGCTACTTGGGTCTTTATGTTTAGGTCTAACCCAGCTTCAAACTGACTCGCCTTCCATCCCTCATCATGTCTAAACTTCAGGTAAGTAGAGAATTTGGCAGGTTCCTCAAACATGGCCAAATACTCATCAAAGGGTCTCAAAAATCGCGGTCGGATCATGTCTTAACATATTCCGGACGACAAATCGCGTCGGATCTCAGAAACCTTCACGAATTACGAGGCAAAAGACTTGTTGCGCAAGTGAGTCAAACACGTCGGTTCGCGTTGTTTCGCGAACCGGAGTGGTTTTAATGCTCCGATTGGAGTCGTCTTGGCATGGGAGAGCGTGGATCATGTCTTAACATATTCCGGACGAAATCGCAGTCGGATCTCAGAAACCTACGAATTACGAGGAAAAGACTTGTTGCCCAAGTAAGTTAAACACGTCGGTTGGCGTTGTATTCGCGAACCAGAGTGGTTTTGAAGCTCCGATTGGAGTCGTCTTGGCATGGGAGGAGCGTGGATCATGTCTTAACATATTCGGACGACAAATCGCGGTCGGATCTCAGAAACCTTCATGATTACGAGGCAAAAGTTCTTGTTGCGCAAGTGAGTCAAACACGTCGGTTCGCGTTTGTATTCGCGAACCGGAGTGGTTTGATGCTCCGATTGGAGTCGTCTGGCATGGGAGGAGCGTGATCATGTCTTAACATATTCCGGATGACAAATCGCGGTCGAATCTCAGAAACCTTCACGAATTATGAGGCAAAAGACTTGTTGCGCAGGTGAGTCAAACACGTCGGTTCGCGTTGTATTCGCGAACCGGAGTGATTTGTGATTTTGATGATCGATGGAGTCGTCTTGGCATGGAAGGAGCATGGATCATGTCTTAACATATTCGGATGACAAATCGCGGTCGGATCTCAGAAACCTTCACGAGTTACGAGGCAAAAGACTTTGCGCAAGTGAGTCAAACACGTCGGTTCGCGTTGTATGGCGAACCGGAGTGGTTTTGATGCTCCGATTGGAGTCGTCTTGGCATGGAGGAGCGTGATCATGTATTAACATATTCCGGACGACAAATCACGGTCCCGATCTCAAAAACTTCACGAATTACGAGGCAAAAGACTTGTTGCGATAGTGAGTCAAACACGTCGGTTCGAGTTTTATTCGCGAACCGGAGTGGTTTTGATGCTCCGATTGGAGTCGTCTTGGCATGGGAGGAGCGTGGATCATGTCTTAACATATTCCGGACGACAAATCATGGTCGGATCTCCGAAATCTTCACGAATTACGAGGAAAAAGACTTGTTGCGCAAGTGAGTCAAACATGTCGGTCACGTTGTATTCGCGAACCGGAGTGGTTTTGATGCTCCGATTGGAGTCGTCTTGGCATGGGAGGAGCGTGGATCATGTCTTAACTATTCCGGACAACAAATCACGGTCGGATCTCAGAAACCTTCAAGAATTACGAGGAAAAAGACTTGTTGCGCAAGTGAGTCAACACGTCGGTTCGCGTTGTATTCGCGAACCGGAGTGGTTTTGATGCTCCGATTGGAGTCGTCTTGGCATGGGAGGAGCGTGGATCATGTGTTTACATATTCCGGACGACAAATCGCGGTCGGATCTCAGAAACCTGCACAAATTACGAGGCAAAAGACTTGTTGCGCAAGTGAGTCAAACACGCGGTTCGCGTTGTATTCGGGAACCTGAGTGGTTTGATGCTCCGATGGAGTCGTCTTGGCATGGGAGGAGCGTGGATCATGTCTTAACATATCCGGACGACAAATCGCGGTCGGATCTCAGAAACCTTCACGAGTTACGAGGCAAAAGACTTGTTGCGCAGTGAGTCAAACACGTCGGTTCGCGTTGTATTCGCGAACCAGAGTGGTTTTGATGCTCCGATTAGAGTCGTCTTTGCAGGGGAGGAGCGTGGATCGTGTCTAACATATTCCGGACGACAAATCGCGGTCGGATCTCAGAAACCTTCACGAATTACGAGGCAAAAGACTTGTTGCGCAAGTGAGTCAAACACGTCGGTTTGCGTTATTCGCGAACCGGAGTGGTGTTTGATGCTCTGATTGAGTCGTCTTGGCATGGAGGAGCGTGGATCATGCTTGACATATTCCGGACGACAAATCGCGGTCGGATCTCAGAATCCTTCACGAATTACGAGGCAAAAGACTTGTTGCGACAATGAGTCAAACACCGTCGGTTTGCGTTGTATTCGCGAACCGGAGTGGTTTGATGCTCTGATTGGAGCGTCTTGGCATGGGAGGAGCGTGGATCATGTCTTAACATATTCCGGACGACAAATCGCGGTCGGATCTCAGAAACCTTCACGAGTTACGAGGCAAAAGACTTGTTGCGCAAGTGAGTCAAACACGTCGGTTCGCGTTGTATTCGCGAACCAGAGTGGTTTTGATGCTCCGATTAGAGTCGTCTTTGCTGGGAGGAGCGTGGATCGTGTCTTAACATGTTCCGGACGACAAATCGCAGTCGGATCTCAGAAACCTTCACGAATTACGAGGAAAAAGACTTGTTGCCCAAGTAAGTTAAACACGTCGGTTCGCGTTGTATTCGCGAACCGGAGTGGTTTTGATGCTCGATTGGAGTCGTCTTGGCATGGGAGGCGTGGATCATGCTTAACATATTCCGGACGACAATCGCGGTCGGATCTCAGAAACCTTCACGAGTTACGAGGCAAAAGACTTGTTGCGCAAGTGAGTCACATGTCGGTTCGCGTTGTATTCGCGAACCGGAGTGGTTTTGATGCTCCGATTGGAGTCGTCTTGGCATGGGAGCGTGGATCATGTCTTAACTTATTCCGGACGACAAATCGCGGCCGGATCTCAGAAACCTTCACGAATTATGAGGCCAAAAGACTTGTTGCGCAAGTGAGTCAAACACGTCGGTTCGCGTTGTATTCGCGAACCGGAGTGGTTTTGATGCTCCTTGGAGTCGTCTTGCATGGGAGGAGCGTGGATCGTGTCTTAACATATTCCGGACAACAAATCGCGGTCGGATCTCAGAAACCTTCACGAATTACGAGGCAAAAGACTTGTTGCGCAAGTGAGTCAAACACGTCGGTTTGCGTTGTATTCGCGAACCGGAGTGGTGTTTTGATGCTCTGATTGGAGTCGTCTTGGCATGGGAGGAGCGTGGATCATGTCTTAACATATTCCGGACGACAAATCGTGGTCTTGGCATGGGTGGCTCCTGAGTCGAATAGAATTTTAAAATTTATGTTTTGAATCTTACCCGTGCCCTCTATGAGATCCTCGGTTTGTTCGTTGACAACCCCGTCCAGAGCAAAGACTCTTCCAACAGCCGGTGCCTGGTTTCCGCTCCCTGCAGGATCATTAACCCTGCATGACCTGGCAAAATGTCCCGTCTTCCCGCACCGGTAACAAGTTAGGCAGGGTTGAGTAGGGTAATGTTCCCTATTGCACTTAGTGCATCGAGGACGGTTCACTCCAGTAGGGGCAGTTTTGCTGGTACTTCCCTGGGTAGGTTTGAAATTTGGCTTCCTCACATTTAGGTTATTTTGGGGTCTCTGGTTGAATCTCTGGTTCACTAAGGCCCTATCACTCAAATTTTGCTAATGATACGGCTTTTTTTTACTACCTCCGCATAGTTCTTATTTCTAGCGGGGCTACTTGGGTCTTTATGTTTAGGTCTAGCCCAGCTTCAAACTGACTCGCCTTCCATCCCTCATCATGTCTAAACTTCAGGTAAGTAGAGAATTTGGAAAGTTCCTCAAACATGGCCAAATACTCATCAAAGGGTCTCAGAAATCGCGGTCGGATCATGTCTTAACATATTCCGGACGACAAATTGCGGTCGGATCTCAGAACCTTCACGAATTACGAGGCAAAAGACTTGTTGCGCAAGTGAGTCAAACACGTCGGTTCACGTTGTATTCGCAAACGGGAGTGGTTTTGATGCTCCGATTGGAGTCGTCTTCGCATGGGAGGAGCGTGGATCATGTCTTAACATATTCCGGACGATAATCGTGGTCGGATCTCAGAAACCTTCACGAATTACGAGGCAAAAGACTTGTTGCGCAAGTGAGTCAAACACGTCGGTTCGCGCTGTATTCGCGAACCAGAGTTTTTGATGCTCCGATTAGAGTCTTCTTGGCATGGGAGGAGTGTGGATCATGTCTTAACATATACGGACGACAAATCGCGGTCGGATCTCAGAAACCTTCACGAATTACGAGGCAAAAACTTGTTGCGCAAGTGAGTCAAACACGTCGGTTCGCGTTGTATTCGCGAAACCGGTTTGGTTTTGATGCTCCGATTGGAGTCGTCTTGGCATGGGAGGAGCGTGGATCATGTCCTAACATATTCCGGACGACAAATCGCGGTCGAATCTCAGAAACCTTCACGAATTACGAGGCAAAAGACTTGTTGCGCAAGTGAGTCAAACACGTCGGTTCGCGTTGTGTAACGTCCTAGTTTCTTTATTGATTT
Organism: Senna tora; assembly: GCA_014851425.1. Taxonomy (NCBI): domain Eukaryota; kingdom Viridiplantae; phylum Streptophyta; class Magnoliopsida; order Fabales; family Fabaceae; genus Senna; species Senna tora. The sequence continues at coordinate 11,478 of JAAIUW010000304.1, read as the reverse complement.
TAGTTGCGGAATTAGGTTATTTACTTAACTTCTTAAAAACCCGGTCTAATTTTTCTTTTTCCTTTCATGAAGTTAAGTGTTTCCCAAGGATCGCTTACTCTCGGTTGGTTACTTTAACCTAAGAAACTAGAAGTTACATGTTTGAAACTCTCGCGCTCTCCCAAAATACATACCAATAAGGTTAACTGGAAGTGAGGTACTATACCTCTGCATATTACCTAAGTAGTTCAAACCTAAGTTCACAGCATATAATCCATACAGACATATATATATACAAATATAAGTATTAAAGTTAGTGGCTCGCAGGCCCAAATAGTAAGTACTAAGCCTAAACTAGAGTGACATCAGAGTCACTGCCAAAATGTGAGTCAGCTCCTGCTACCTGTCCACCTCACCCCTTCTAAGTCCCTGGGGCATTCTCAACCGAAGGGAAGAAGAAAAGGATGTTAACCGCCTTCAGGACTTGGAAGTATCCCCAAGAGGGGTACCTCCAGGAGCTCTACCTCAATCGCCAGCAACAGAATGTACCTGGGCATCTGAACACACTAACGTAATGAGATATAAAATCCCAGTAACATAGATTACCAATTTTATATATAAAAACTAATTAATGGTTCAGCTGCATTCCTAAGAATACAGAAAAATGCTTCCTTCTCAATCAACAGATAATTTAAACATAATACACATCGATTACAAGATATTTCCACTGTCAAAAAGGAATCAATACATCAATCACATGATATTCCCAATCATACAAATGGTCATGCTGAAAACTGTAAACAGATGAAAAATCATTTTCATTTTCAAAACATGCATATTTACCACTATATGCAATTTTCAGCCATGCCAGTCTTTTCAAAAAGGTTCATGTTACCTCTACATGCAAACTGTCAAGTCTCTCCAGGACCTGTTACAACTGGTTAAAACCATTACCATCAATTCAAAACCAATCTAATGAAACATGACAATAACGACTTACCATTTAACACTATGGAAGCCTACCCAAATAGGGCCAACAGGTAATTACCTAACATCCAGGGCGTCCCCCGGTGTGCGCACAAAGTTAGAACCTTAGGATCACCAGTCCCGGACTGGATTATTTCCTCACTAGTTGCTAGGCAGCTACGTCCCAGACGCATTCCTAGCCAGCCTAGTTGTTCCTTTTCATACAGATCAAATTATACATTATAATTTTATCCACAGGTAATGTTTACTCAGTTGTCAAATACATTGCCTCTCCAGGGCATCAAAACACTGATAGTGCCTCTCCAGGGCATCAAAACACAATTATTGCCTCTCCAGGGCATAAAATACAAATACTGCCTCTCCAGGGCAATTTTACCATTTTACCCCCTTCAGGGGCATATGCACATCAGAATACAGATGCATGCTCAAAAGCCTGCCCTCCAAGGCATTTTCAGTTCACAGATGCATGCAAAAGTTCATTTTCATGATTTGGATGCCACACACTTAAATAGCCTGATAAAATCAATAAATTCAACCATTGGTCAACAGAAGTCAACCATATTGTCCAAATATAACTTCCACCACAAGTAACCGGCATAACCAGCAATTTAAGCATCCAAAGGTCATGAAATTTCACCACAAGCATCATTAATGCATACTCAACAGCTTTAATCAATTTTCCAATAAAGACAATTGCATTTGGACCCTTAAATTCACAAATCTTTTCAAAGGAGTCCATTTCTTTAAAGTAAGGAATTCAAAGCACATTTCAAGCAATTTGACTTCACTTAGTCACCAAAATGGTCAATTAGGACTTGCTCCACACACTCAGAAAATCCCAACAGAATTGAACCAGAATTTGGGTAGAAATAGGACTTTTCAGTTTTTATCAAGTTTTTCTTGCAAATTAGTCCCTATTAACACCCAAATTCTGTTCTGGGTTGTTTCAAGTCAAAACCAGGGTGCAGCAAGTACCTAAAAGCTAATTGGGACTTGCTCATGCAGTTCCACAGAAAAATAGCAACCAGAAGTCATACTTTTGCAGCAAAACACATAAATTTTCTCAAAATCAACTTGAGCATAGAATGAGGTTAGAGGCGACTATGACCACCTCCCTGCCAACACATAGGTACATACTAACATATAAAACCAGTAAGTACAGGAATTTTACCACAGATAGCTCAGTTTACACAGATTCTGAAAAAGGGGCAAAAACAGAAAAAATCAGTTCAGTTTAGTCCCTACTACCTCTCTTTTTCTGTTTTAATCTCTTACCAGCCCATCCTGGTGTCTCCCAAGCATATTTAGGCTACTTGTGACTTGCACAACAAGTTGGTGCAGTCACATTAGTACAGAGCTACTGTTTCTGCACATTTTTCCTTCCTTTTTGCCATTTTCTTACCTTTTAGTTCCTCTAGTTACTTAGGGTGCCTAAACCAGATCAAACAGAAGTTCTAGAGCATTTACAGGGTGACTAGCTAATTAGAAGGTTCCCACACTAGAAATTTCAGAAAAGAATCTCCAAAGCTCACAGCCACACTAGCATGTATGCATCACAAATTTCCATTTTGCAAACCTATGCTTCCTATAATCAATTTGGATTTCCAGCAAGCATTTCTTAGGTTATGAAAGCTAGGACACTTACAAGATGCACTCTTAACAGAAATCACAGGCTTGACTTCTCACTTTTAACAAAACTTAAGTTTTTCACCCAAATTCAGAATTTGATTCCTTCCTAATTTTTATGAGTTTCAAAACAGCAATCTAGCAAGTAGGTGGTCAATTTCAGCATGTAGCTTCTGAGGAGAAACAGAAAATACATGGTGAAGCACACCTACCTCCCAGCAATGCTTCAAGGATGATTTACCAATCATTTTGTTTCAAAGATTCATCCCTTCCAACATGCTCACATCTTGCTGCATCACTGAAAATTTTTCTTTTTGTTTCCTTCCCATTTCTGCATTCTTCCAAGCTTAAAAACTTACCAATTACCAACTTTCAGCAAGGTAACAAGGAAAAACAGAAACTTTACAGAAACTGACAGAAGTGAGGAAAACAAATGCAGTTTTTTTTCAGTGAAGCAGAATGTTTAGTTTAAATATTGAGGATTACCATTTTGTACCCGTAGCTCATCTGAGTACTCACAGCAAGTTCCTATCACCTAGAGGTTCTAATAACTTTTCCTAACCATTCTTACTCAACTCAAGACTCAGAACACCAGAGATAACAAATTCAGCAAGCATACAATACGACATCAGAAAAACATCAATTTTAGCAGAAAATTCACAATCTTTCGAGGCTCTAAACCCCTGTACGGCAGCCTCTGATCATGCATGCATTGAGGGGCATTTAAAGTTTATCTTCTTAGCTTTCTAATGACTAATCACACGCACCAATTGGATAACAGATGAAGAAGATATGCCTCATGGAAGCTTCACTGCCCAAAACAGGCCATTCTGTGGCAGCCTCGGGAAAATGAGTCATAGAGGCTCATACCACCGTTTCTGGTGGATGCTCTTGGCTCAGTGATGGAGAAGGAAGGGTAAACACTACGTTACCTTGATTTCCAGAAGAAGAAGCACGGATTTGGACCCTCTGAACGGCTTGGGCAATTGGTGGAGGACAGAGCAGAATTCTGGTGTGTGGGTGAGTGTCAACTTTCAGACTCCTATTCTCTTCCTCCAGCTGCTAACTCTCGAATCCCCAGCTTCTCCACAGCTCCAACTATCTTCCTGAATCCTCAACTCACAACTCTCAGCTCTGGTTTTTCGTTTTGCCTGCTAATGCCCTCTCTCAACCGGTTTCCTTCCTTATATAATCCTTAAGCCATGTGAAATCCAATTATTAGAGGGACTAGGTGTTAGCTGGATGGGGCTTCGTGGGTTAGTGTTAGGACACCTATTAAGGGTTGTGCTGGACAACTTAAGGGCTTGTTTGGGTGGGTGATTAGATACTTAGGTCTCGGGTAGGCCTTAATCTAGGTGCATTAGTGGTTAATGCTTAGGAGCTTGCTTAATTTAAGCTACACCTCATATAGCTCGGGTTTCCAGACTCAATTCACTAAATTTCAGCCTTGTATTTTGCTTACTTAAGTTGCTGGGTGTAGTAACTACCTTGATTGGGTCTTTAATTGGCTTTAAAACTAGTAAATTCGGTACAAGCTCTTAAAGGCATTAAAAAGGATTAATTTGTTATAACTTTCTTTATTTATTGCCACTTTTAAAATATGGCACTCACTTAATTGTGTTTGTTTTTAATTAAATTCATGGCTGGCATTTTGTAGGATAGTTTAGGGTGTCTCTAAGTGATTAAATTGGGCTTCCTTAGGCCTAAGTAAGCTAAAAGGGCCTAAAGCTCTCATTTTTCAGTTCTTTCATTTTAGTCCTAATTTTCACTGGAAAAATGTGTCCTTTTAGTACTTTTCTTGAGGTTGGGGTCCCTTAGCTAGGTCTTAGGGTATCTCTAGAGTGTCCTAGGGTATCTTTCTAGGGTCAAATAGGTCTTTTTTGCCCTATTTCACTTATTAAAGAAAGGGTTAAAACTAACTTATCCTTTTCAATTTAGTCCCTAGTGTTAGGGGTTAGGGTTCCTCTGGTCAGTTTTTCTCTGGTTTTGGGTCTCTTGACCTCTAGTAGGGTTTCATAAACTTAATTACAAACAAAAGAAAGGCAAACCATCCAAACACTCAAAAAATCAAAAAAGTCAAGCAAGTTAAAGAAAAGTCAACACCAAAAGTCAACAACTTAGAAAAGTGAACACTTTGACTTTTTGGTCAAAGTTGAGTTTCCATTTTTGGAGTGTTACAATACTCCCCCCCTTATTGAAATTTTGCCCTCAAAATTCAAAGAAAGTACCTGCAAATAATGTCGGATACTGTTGTCTCATGTCCTCTTCGCGTTCCCAAGTCATTTCCTGTGTCGAAACATCTTGCCACACACTTTGACTAATGGAACGGTCTTACTCCAAAGTTGTCTGGTTTCAAATTCCAAAATCTTCACAGGGACTGAGTGGGTACGTTTACAATTTCTTTTAATTCTACCGGCTCAGTTTTCAGTATGTGTGTAGGGTCAGAATGTATTTTCGGATGTCAGAAACATGAAATACGTTGTGAAGTGTAGGACAACTTTGGGGGCAGGGCTATTTGATATGCCGCCAGACCGATTCTATTAAGAATCTGATAGGGACCTATGAATCGCGGATGTAATTTACGTGCTTTTAGTGATCTTCCTATGCCTGTCATTGGGGTTACTTTGAGGAATACATGGTCTCCCTCATTGAACTCTAGTGGTTTCCTCCTCTGATTGGCATAATTCTCTTGCCTTTATTGGGCAACTCTCATCTTATCCCTAATCATACGGAGTTGTTCCGTAGTTTGGCGAACTATGTCTGGCCCTAACACTCTCTCCTCACCGACTTCCGTCCAACACAGTGGAGACCTACACTCTCTTCCATAGAGAGCTGCATACGGTGCCATGCCTATAGTCGAATAGTAGCTATTGTTGTAGGAAATTCTACTAGTGGCAAGTAGGCATCCCATGTGCCTTCTTGTTCCAGTGCACATGATCGAAGCATATCCTCGAGAGTTTGGATTGTTCTCTCGGACTGACCGTCAGTCTGAGGATGGTATGCTGTGCTAAACCTCAACTGTGTCCCTAAGGCTTTCTGTAGAGTTTGCCAGAATCGTGAAGTGAATCTGGGATCTCTGTCGGACACTATACTGGTAGGCACTCCGTGAAGTCTCACTATTTCTTAATGTAGATTTGGGCTAGTTTTTCTAAGGAAAATGTGATCTTGATGGGTAAAAAGTGAGCGGACTTTGTGAGTCTATCCACAATTACCCAGATCAAATCATTACCGGAAGGGGTCCTAGGCAGTCCTACTACGAAATCCATGGTAATTTGGTCCCATTTCCACTCGGGTATGGCTAAAGGTTGCAGCATCCCCGAGGGTTTTTGATGTTCTATTTTGACCTGCTGGCAGGTCAGACACTTACCCACGTGTTCGACTATGTCTTTCTTCATCCCTGGCCACCAAAATTTCTTTTTCAGGCCTTGGTACATCTTGGTCATACCGGGATGAATAGTGTACATGCTCCTATGGGCTTCATCTAAAATCTTATTCCTTAACTCAGGGTCGCTAGGAATCACTATCCTATCCCTAAACAATAGTACCCCATCCTCCGATTCGTGAAAATCGGGTTGTTTTCTTAAGACATCTAGGGTTTCATCCTTAATTTGGGCTTCCTTGATTTGAGCCCGCAGGTCACACTCAATCCTAAACTCACTCATCTCTAACTTTTTATCCGCCAACACAGTATTCAAGCCTAGGTCTCTAAACTTCTCAATCATTTTCATCTCTTCGACCATTAAGTGGGCTACCTGAATTGATTTCCTACTCAAGGCATCGGCAACTACATTGGCTTTCCCCGGGTGGTACTTAAGTTTGAAGTCATAATCCTTTAATCAGTCTACCCACCTCCTCTGCCACATATTCAACTCCTTCTGATCAAAAAGATACTTAAGGCTTTTATGGTCACAAAAGATGGTAAACCTAGCTCCGTATAGTAGGTGTCTCCAAATTTTTACTGCAAAGATTACGGCCGCTAGTTCTAGGTCATGTGTCGGGTAGTTCTCTTCATTGGCTTAAGTTGTCGTGAGGCATATGCCACCACTTGCTTATTTTGCATAAGCACACAGCAACAGGGGGTGTGGTCAACCTATCCTTCAGAGTTTGAAAGCTTGTTTCGCACTCTGCCAACCATTTGTAAGGTGTGTTCTTTCGGGTTAGTCTGGTCATGGGGAGGGCTATCTCCGAAAATCCCTTTATGAATCTCCTATAGTACCCGGCTAAACCCAAAAAGCTTCTAATTCGGTTACGGTTTGGGGTCTCTCCCAATTCCTAACGGTCTCCGTCTTACTAGGGTTTACAGCTACGCCTTGCCTATTGATCACATGCCCTAAAACTTCACTTCTTCTAACCAAAACTCGCATTTTTCTATTTGGCGTATAGTGTTTCTCTCGTAGTACTTGCAATATCAATGCAAGGTGTTCTCGATGCTCTTCTTCCGCCGAGAGTAAATCAGAATGTCATCAATGAACACTACGATGAATTGATCTAAGTAAGGTCGGAAAAGCGGTTCATGTAATCCATGAACACGCAGGGGCATTGGTCACCCGAATGGCATCACTAGGAAACTCATAGTGGCCATAGCGCGTTCTAAACGCGGTCTTAGGGATATCTTCCTTCTTAACCCTAATTTGATGGGTACCCTGATCTAAGGTCAATCTTTGAAAACACAGTCGCTCCTCGCAACTGGTCCAACAAATCATCTATACGGGGTAAGGGATACTTATTTTTGACGGTCACCTTATTTAACTGCCTATAGTCTATACAAGTCTAAGGCTTCCGTTCTTCTTTTTCACGAAGAGGACTGGGGCTCCCCAAGGTGAGACACTAGGTCTGATAAACTCCTTGCTCAGCAAGTAGTTTATTTGGGCCTCAATTCCTGCAACTCAGGTGGGGCCATACGGTAAGGTGTGATTGATATGGGTCCGGTTCCAGGCATAAGATCTATGGAAAACTCTATCTCTCTCTGGAGGTAACTCATGTATTTCATCAGGGAAAACATCACTGAAATCCCTGACCACTGGAATTAAACTAATTTTCTCTTCTAGACTCAAGGTTCTAGGTTCTTTGACAGTACAGGCATTAAATAGATCACTGATTTAGCAGCGCAATCTAACACAGCACGATTCTTAGATAACCAATCCATTCCTAAGATTATGTCTACGGTGGACATGTTCAAGCAAATAAGGTTGGCATGAAAAAGTTTAGAATTAATAGTAATGGGGCAGTTTAGACAAACATGGGTAGCAATCAATCTTTTCCCCAAAGGGGTGGAAACATGCAATTCATATAACAGGGGTTGGGTAGAAAGATGTAGGGTTTGTACACATGTTTCAAAAATAAAAGAAGGTGGCTCTTGAGTCGAATAGAATTTTAAAATTTATGTTTTGAATCTTACCCGTGCTCTCTATGAGATCCTCGGTTGTTCGTTGACAACCCCGTCCAGAGCAAAGACTCTTCCAACAGCCAGTGCCTGGTTTCCGCTCCCTGCAGGATCATTGACCCTGCATGACCTGGCAAAATGTCCCGTCTTCCCGCACGGTAACAAGTTAGGCAGGGTTGAGTAGGGTAATGTTCCCTATTGCACTTAGTGCATCGAGGACGGTTCACTCCAGTGGGGCAGTTTTGCTGGTACTTCCCTGGGTAGGTTTGAAATTTGGCTTCCTCACATTTAGGTTATTTTGGGGTCTCTGGTTGAATCTCTGGTTCACTAAGGCCCTATCACTCAAATTTTTGCTAATGATACGGCATTTGTTTACTAGCTCCCATAGATCTTTATTTCTAGCGGGGCTACTTGGGTCTTTATGTTTAGGTCTTAACCCAGCTTCAAACTGACTCGCCCTCCATCCCTCATCATGTCTAAACTTCAGGTAAGTAGAGAATTTGGCAGTTCCTCAAACATGGCCAAATACTCATCAAAGGGTCTCAAAATCGCGGTCGGATCATGTCTAAACATATTCCGGACGACAAAATCGCGGTCGGATCTCAGAAACCTTCACGAATTACGAGGCAAAAGACTTGTTGCGCAAGTGAGTCAAACACGTCGGTTCGCGTTGTATTCGCGAACCGGAGTGGTTTTAATGCTCCGATTGGAGTCGTCTTGGCATGGGAGGAGCGTGGATCATGTCTTAACATATTCCGGACGAAAATCGTGGTCGGATCTCAAAAACCTTCACGAATACGAGGCAAAAGACTGTTGCGCAAGTGAGTCAAACACGTCGGTTCGCGTTGTATTCGCGAACCGGAGTTGTTTTTGATGCCGATTGGAGTCGTCTTGGCATGGGAGGAGCGTGGATCATGTCTCAACATATTCCGGACGAAATCTCGCGGTCGGATCTCAGAAACATTCACGAATTACGAGGCAAAAGACTTGTTGCGCAAGTGAGTCAAACACGTCGGTTCGCGTTGTATTCGCGGACCGGAGTGGTTTTGATGCTCCATTGGAGTCGTCTTGGCATGGGAGGAGCGTTGGATCATGTTTAACATATTCTGGACGACAAATCGCAGTCGGATCTCAGAAACCTTCACGAATTACGAGGAAAAAGACTTGTTGCGCAGTAAGTTAAACACGTCGGTTGGCGTTGTATTCGCAAACTAGAGTGGTTTTGAAGCTCCGATTGGAGTCGTCTTGGCATGGGAGGAGCGTGGATCATGTCTTAACATATTCCGGACGACAAATCGCGGCGGATCTCAGAAACCTTCATGAATTACGAGGCAAAAGACTTGTTGCGCAAGTGATCAAACACGTTGGTTCGCGTTGTATTCGCGAACCGGAGTGGTTTGATGCTCCATTGGAGTCCTCTTGGCATGGGAGGAGCGTGGATCATGTCTTAACATATTCGGACGAACAATCGTGGTCGGATCTCAAAAACCTTCACGAATTACGAGGCAAAGACTGTTGCGCAAGTGAGTCAAACACGTCGGTTCGCGTTGTATTCGCGAACGGGAGTGGTTTTGATGCCCCGATTGGAGTCGTCTTGGCATGGGAGGTGCGTGGATCATGTCTCAACATATTCTGGAAGACAAACCGCGGTCAGATCTCAGTGACCTTCATGAATTACGAGGCAAACGACTCATTGCGCAAGTGAGTCAAACACGTCGGTCCGCGTTGTATTCGCCAGCGGGAGTGGTTTTGATGCTCCGATTGGAGTCGTCTTGGCATGGGAGGAGCAAGGATCATGTCTTCAACATATTCCGGACGACAAATCGCGGTCGGATCTAAGAAACCTTCACGAATTACGAGGCAAAAGACTTGTTGCCCAAGTGAGTTAAACACGTCGGTTGGCGTTGTATTCGCGAACCAGAGTGGTTTTGAAGCTCCGATTGGAGTCGTCTTGGCATGGGAGGAGCGTGGATCATGTCTTAACATATTCCGGACGACAAATCGCGGTCGGATCTCAGAAACCTTCATGAATTACGAGGCAAAAGTCTTGTTGCGCAAGTGAGTCAAACACGTCGGTTCGCGTTGTATTCGCGAACCGGAGTGGTTTTGATGCTCCGATTGGAGTCGTCTTGGCATGGGAGGAGCGTGGATCATGTCTTAACATATTCCGGATGACAAATCGCGGTCGAATCTCAGAAACCTTCACGAATTATGAGGCAAAAGACTTGTTGCGCAGGTGAGTCAAACACGTCGGTTCGCGTTGTATTCGCGAACCGGAGTGATTTTGATGATCTGATTGGAGTCGTCTTGGCATGGAAGGAGCATGGATCATGTCTTAACATATTCTGGATGAAATCGCGGTCGGATCTCAGAAACCTTCACGAGTTACGAGGCAAAAGACTTGTTGCGCAAGTGAGTCAAACACGTCGGTTCGCGTTGTATTGGCGAACCGGAGTGGTTTGATGCTCCGATTGGAGTCGTCTTGGCATGGGAGGAGCGTGGATCATGTATTAACATATTCCGGACGACAAATCACGGTCCGATCTCAAAAACTTCACGAATTACGAGGCAAAAGACTTGTTGCGATAGTGAGTCAAACACGTCGGTTCGAGTTTTATTCGCGAACCGGAGTGGTTTTGATGCTCCGATTGGAGTCGTCTTGGCATGGGAGGAGCGTGGATCATGTCTTAACATATTCCGGACGACAAATCATGGTCGGATCTCCGAAATCTTCACGAATTACGAGGAAAAAGACTTGTTGCGCAAGTGAGTCAAACATGTCGGTTCGCGTTGTATTCGCGAACCGGAGTGGTTTTGATGCTCCGATTGGAGTCGTCTTGGCATGGGAGGAGCGCGTGGATCATGTCTTAACATATTCCGGACAACAAATCACGGTCGGATCTCAGAAACCTTCAAGAATTACGAGGAAAAAGACTTGTTGCGCAAGTGAGTCAAACACATCGGTTCGCGTTGTATTCGCGAACCGGAGTGGTTTTGATGCTCCGATTGGAGTCGTCTTGGCATGGGAGGAGCGTGGATCATGTGTTTACATATTCCGGACGACAAATCGCGGTCGGATCTCAGAAACCTGCACGAATTACGAGGCAAAAGACTTGTTGCGCAAGTGAGTCAAACACGTCGGTTCGCGTTGTATTCGGGAACCTGAGTGGTTTTGATGCTCCGATTGGAGTCGTCTTGGCATGGGAGGAGCGTGGATCATGTCTTAACATATTCCGGACGACAAATCGCGGTCGGATCTCAGAAACCTTCACGAGTTACGAGGCAAAAGACTTGTTGCGCAAGTGAGTCAAACACGTCGGTTCGCGTTGTATTCGCGAACCAGAGTGGTTTTGATGCTCCGATTAGAGTCGTCTTTGCATGGGAGGAGCGTGGATCGTGTCTTAACATATTCCGGACGACAAATCGCGGTCGGATCTCAGAAACCTTCACGAATTACGAGGCAAAAGACTTGTTGCGCAAGTGAGTCAAACACGTCGGTTTGC
>JAAIUW010000303.1:0-32586 GCA_014851425.1 Senna tora | reverse complement strand
TTAGGGTTTGGGATAAGGGTTGGTGTTTTATGGTTTAGGATTAGGGTTTAGGGTTTGAGTTTAGGGTTTAGGGTTTGGGTTTAGGGTTTTGGGTTTAGGGTTTAGGGTTTAGGGTTTGGGGTTTGGGGTTTACAATTTAGAGTCTGGGATTTGGGGTTTAAGGTTAGGGTTTGGGGTTTGGGGTTTTGCATTTAGGGTATAGGGTTTAGAGTTTAAGGTTTAGAATTTAGGGTTTGGGGTTTAGGGTTGGGGGTTTGGGTTTAGGGTTGGGTTTAGGGTTTGGGGTTTAGGGTTTAGGGTCTCGGATTTGGGGTTTAGGGTTAGGGTTTGGGGTTTATGGTTTGGCATTTTACGGTTTAGGATTTAGGGTTTAGGGTTTAGGATTTTGGGTTTTGGGGTTTAGGGTTTTAGGGTTTGGGGTTTATTGTTTAGGGTTTTGGGTTTAGGATTTAGAGTTTATGGTTTAGAGGTCGGGGTTTAGGCTTTATGGTTTAGGATTTAAGGTTTAGGGTTTAGGGTTTAGGGTTTAGAGTTTGGGGTTTGGGGTTTAGGGTTTGGGGTTTGGGTTTAGGGTTTGGGTTTAGGGTTTGGGTTTTAGGGTATCGGGTTTAGGGTACTAGGTTTAGGGTTTAGGGTTTGGGGTTTAGGGTTTGGGATATCGGGTTTAGGGTTTAGGATTTAGGGTTTAGGGTTTAGGGTTTAGGATTTAAAGATAGGGTTTAGGGTTTACGGTTTAGAGTTTGGGTTTTGGGGTTTGGGTTTAGGGTTTGGGGTTTGGGTTTAGGGCTTGGGGTTTGGGTTTAGGGTTTGGGTTTAGGGTTTAGGGTTTAGGGTATCGGGTTTATGGTACTAGGTTTAGGGTTTAGGGTTTGGGATATCGGGTGTTTAGGGTTTAGGGTTTAGGATTTAGGGTTTAGGGTTTAGGGTTTAGGATTTAAAGATAGGGTTTAGGCTTTAGGCTTTAAGGTTATAGGGTTTATGGTTTGGGTTTAGGGTTTAGGGTTAGAGGTTTGGGTTTTAGGGTTTGGGGTTTAGGGTTTGGGGTTTAGGTTTAGATTTAAGGGTTTAGGATTTATGGTTTTGGGGTTTGGGGTTTGGGGTTTGGGTTGTAGGTTTTAGGGTTTAGGGTTTAGGGTTTATGGTTTAATGTTTATGGTTTAGGGTTTTGGGTTTTGGGTTTTGGAGTTTAGGGTTTAGGGTTTGGGGCTTATGGTTTAGGGCTTAGGCTTTAGGGTTTAGAGTTTGGGGTTTAGGGTTTAGTGTTTAGGATTTAAGGTTTAGGGTTTAGGGCTTAGGGTTTAGGGTTTAGGGTTTGATGTTTAGGGTTAAGGGTTTATGGCTTGGGGTTTAGGGTTTGGGGTTTTGGGTTTAGGGTTTGGGGGTTGGGGCTTAGGCTTTAGGGTTTGGGGTTTATGGTTTATGGTTTTGGGTTTCGGGTTTAGGATTTATGGGTTAGGGTTTAGGGTTAAGGTTTAGGGTATAGGGTCAGGGTTTACAGTTTTGGGTTTAGGGATTTGGGTTTAGGGTATTGGGTTTAGGGTTTAGGGTTTGGGTTTAGAGTATAGGGTTCAGGGTTTAGGCTTTAGGGTTTTGGGTTTGGGGTTTAAGGTTTAGGGTTTTAGTTTAGGGTTTCGTGTTTATGGTTTAGGGTTTAGGGTTTAAGGTTTAGGATTTAGGGTTCAGGGTTTGGGGTTTAAGGTTTAGGGTTTGAGTTTACGGTTTAGTGTTTAGGTTTAGGTTATAAGATTTAAGGTTTAGGGTTTAGGGTTTAGAGTTTACGGTTTTGATTTAGGGTTTTGGGGCGTAGAGTTTAGGGTTCATGGGTTAGGGGTTCAGGGTTTAGGGTTTGGGGTTTGGGGTTTAGGGTATAGGGTTTAGGGTTTATGGTTCAGGATTTATGGTTTAGGGTTTGAGTTTAGGGTTTAGGGTTTGGGGTTTAAAGTTTAGGGTTTGGGGTTTGGGGTTTACGGTTTAGGGTCTGGGATTTGGGGTTTACAGTTAGGGTTTGGGGTTTGTGGTTTGGCATTTAGGGTATAGGGTTTAGAGTTTAAGGTTTAGGATTTAGTGTTTGGGGTTGAGGGTTGGGGGTGAAGGGTTTAGGGTTTGGGATTTGGGGTTTAGGGTTAAGGGTCTGGGATTTCGGGTTTAGGGTTAGGGTTTGGGGTTTATGGTTTGGCATTTAGGGTTTAGGGTTTAGGGTTTAGGATTCTGGGTTTTGGGGTTTAGGATTTAGGGTTTGGGGTTTATTGTTTAGGGTATTGGGTTTAGGATTTAGAGTTTATGGTTTAGAGTTTGGGGTTTAGAGTATAGAGTTTAGGATTTTAAGGTTTAGGGTTTAGGGTTTAGAGTTTGGGGTTTGGGGTTTGGGTTTGGGGTTTGGGTTTAGGGTACTGGGTTAGAGTTTAGGGTTTGGGGTTTAGGGTTTGGGATATCGAGTTTAGGGTTTAGGATTTAGGGTTTAGGCTTTAGGGTTTAGGATTTAAAGATAGGGTTTAGGGTTTTGGCTTTAGGGTTTTAGGGTTTAGGGTTTGGGTTTAGGGTTTAGGGTAGAGGTTTGGGTTTTAGGGCTTGGGGTTAAGGTTTGTGGTTTGGATTTAGATTTAAGTGTTTAGGATTTAGGGTTTTTGGGGTTTTGAGTTTAGTGTTTAGAGTTTAGGGGTTTAGAGTTTTTGGTTTAGGGTTTTGGGTTTTGGGTTTTGGGTTTAGGGTTTGGGGTTTGGGTTGTAGGGTTCCGAGTTTACGGTTTAGGGTTTAAGGTTTATGGTTTAGGGTTTTGGGTTTTGGGGTTTAGGTTTAGGGTTTGGGGCTTATGGTTTAGGCTTAGGCTTTAGGGTTTAGAGTTTGGGGTTTAGGGTTTAGTGTTTAGGATTTAAGGTTTTGGGCTTAGGCCTTAGGGTTTAGGGTTTAGGGTTAAGGTTTTATGGTTTGGGGGTTTAGGGTTTGGGTTTATGGTTTTGGGTTTATGGCTTACGCTTTAGGGTTTGGAGTTTATGGTTTATGGTTTTGGTTTTCGGGTTTAGGATATATGGGTTAGGGTTTAGGGTTTAAGGTTTAGGGTATAGGGTTCAGGGTTAACAGTTTAGGGTTAAGGTTTGGGGTTTAGGGTTTAGGGTCTAGTTTTTAGGGTTTGGGGTTTATGGTTTAGTGTTTGGGGTTTAAGGTTAGGGTTTGGGGTTTAAGGTTAGGGTTTAGGTTTTAGGTTTTGGGGTTTATGGTTTAAGGTTTGGGGTTTGGGATTTGGGGGTTTAAGGTTTAAGGTTTCTCGTTTAGGGTTTAGGGTTTGGGGTTTAGGGTTTAGGGTTCAGGGTTTTAGGTTTAGGGTTTAGGGTTTGGGGTTTATGGTTTAGGGTTTAGGATTTAGGGTTCGGGGTTCGGGGTTTAGGGTTTAGGGTTTGGGCCTTAGGGTTTAGGGTTAGGGTTAGGGGTTTCGGGTTGGGTTTGGGGTTTAGAGTTTCGGGTTTATCGTATATGGTTTGGGGTTTAGGGTTTAGGGTTTGGGGTTTAGGGTTTAGGGTATAGGGTATAGGGTTTCGGAGTTAGGTTTATGGTTTTGGGTTTTGGGTTTGGGGTATGGGGTTTAGGGTTAAGGTTTGGGAAGTAGGGTTTGGGTTTTATGGTTTGGCTTTTTGGGTTTGGGGTTTAGAGTTTAGGGTTTAGGATTTTGGGTCTGGGGTTTACGGTTAGAGGTTAATGGTTAAGGCTTTAGGGTTTGTGGTTTAGGGTTTAGGGTTTCGTATTTTGGGTTTTGGGGTTTAGGGTTTAGGGTTTTGGTGTTTATTTGTTTACGGTGTTGGGTTTAGGGTTTAGAGTTTTGGGATTTATGGTTTAGGGTTTAGGATTTAAGGTTTATGGTTTTGAGTTTGCGGTTTGGGGTTAAGGGTTTGGGGTTTAGGGTTTTGGGGTTAGGGTTGGGGTTTAAGGTTATGGTTTGGGATTTATGGTTTGGGGTTTAGGGTTTAGGGTTTAGGGTTGGGCTTTTAGGGTTTAGGGTTAAGGTTTGGGGTTTAGGGTTTGGTTTGGGGTTTATGGTTGGGGTTTAGGGTTTAGGGTTGGGCTTTTGGGGTTTAGGGTTAAGGTTTGTGGTTTATTATTCGGGGTTTAGGGTAAAGGGTTTAGGGTTTAGGGTTTAGGGTTTAGTGTTTAGGATTTAGGATTTAGGTGTTAGGGTTTAAGGTTTCGGGTTTCGGGTTTAGGGTTTAGGTTTAAGGTTTCGGGTTTGAGGTTTAGGGTTCGGCCTTAGGGTTTAGGATTTAGGGTTTTGGGGTTTAGTGTTTAGAGTTTAGGATTAAGGTTTAGGGTTTCGGGTTTATGGTTCAGGGTTTCGGGTTTGGGTTTAGGGTTTTTGTGTTTAGGGTTTTTTGTGTTTAGGGTCTGGGGTTTAGGGTTTAGGGTTTGGGTTTTAGGGTTTCGGGTTTTAGGGTTAGGGTTAGGCTTTTGGGCTTTAGGGTTAGGGTTTTGGGGTTTATTATTCGGGGCTTAAGGTAATGGCTTTAGGTTTTAGGGTTTATGGTTAGGATTTAGGGTTTAGTGTTTGGAGTTTAGGGATTGGCATATAGGGTTTAGGATTTAGGGGTTTGGGGGTTTAGAGTTTAGTGTTTAAGGTTTTTATGGTTTGCGGTTTATGGTTCAGGGTTTTGGGTTTTGGGTTTAGGCTTTAGGGTTTTCAGGTTTAGGGTCTGTGGTTTGGGGTTTGGCACTCAGGGTTTGGGGTTTGGGGTTTAGGGTTTAAGGTTTAAGGTTTTGGGTTTAGGTTTTGGGTTTTGGGGTTTAGGGTTTAGGGTCTAGGGTTTAGTGTTTAGGGTTTTGGATATAGGGTTTATAGTTTAGGTTTTAGGGTTTAGGGTATACAGTTTAGGGTTTAAGGTTTAGGGTTCAGGGTTTAGGGTTTAGGGTTTAGGGGTTGGGGTTTGTTGTTAAGGGTGTAGGGTTTATCGGTAGGGTTTGGGGTTTAGGGTTAGGATTCGGGGTTTAAGGTTTGGGTTCGGGGTTTAAGCTTTAGAGTTTAGGGTTTAGCGTTTAAGGTTTAGGGTTTAGGGATTAGGGTTCACTGTTTAAGGTTTAGTGTTTAGGGATTAGGGTTTATGGTTTAGGGTTTGGGGTTTGGGGTTTATGGTTTAGGGTTTGGGGTTTAGGGTTATGATTTGGGGTTTAAGGTTAGGGTTTCGGGTTTAGGGTTTGGCATTTATTGTTAGGGGTTTAGGGTTTAGGATTAGTGTTTCGAGTTTCGGGTTATGGTTTATGGTTTAGGGTTTAGGGTTTGGGGTTTAAGGCTTAGGGTTTAGGGTTTAGGGTTTAGGGTTTAAGGTTTAGGGTTTGGTTTTAGGGTTTAGGGTTTGGGTTTGGGGTTTAGGGTTTGCAGTTTAGGGTCTAGGGTTTGACGTTTAGAGTTTAGGGTTTAGGATTTACGATTTAGGGTTAAGGGTTTAGCATTTAGGGTTTTGGGTTTAGGGTTTAGGGTATATAGTTCAGGGTTTAGGGTTTTGGGTTTAGGGTTTGTGGATTAGGGTTTAGGGTTTTGGGTTTATGGTTTAGGGTTTAGGGTTTAGGATTTAGGGTTTAGGGTTTTGGGTTTTGGGTTTAGTGTTTAAGGTTTAGGATTTAGGGTTTAGGGTTTGCAGTTTCGGATTTGGATTTATTGTTGGGGTTTAAGGATTTGGGTTAGGGTATTAGGTTTGGGGTTTAGGGTTTTAGGGATGGGGTTTAGGGTTTCGGCTTTAGGGTTTACGATTTAGGGTTTAGGGTTTTGGGTTTAGGGTATAGAATTTAGGGTTTAGGGTTTAAGGTTCAGGGTTTAGGGTTTAGGGTTTAGGGTTTTTAGGGTTTAGGGTTTTAGGCTTAGGGTTTGGGTTTAGGGTTTCAGTTTTAGGTTGGGGTTTAGGGTTTGGAGGTTAGGGTTAAGGGTTTTAAGGTTTAGGGTTTAGGTTTTAGGGTTTTGGGGTTTATGGTTCAGGGTTTTGGGTTTGGGTTTTTGTTTAGGGTTTAGTGTTTTCCGATTTAGAGTCTGGGGTTTAGAGTTTGGAGTTTATGGTTTGGGGTTTGGGGTTTGGCGTTTGGGGTTTGGGGTTTAGGGTTAGGGTTCGGGGTTTATTATTCGGGGTTTAGGGTTTCGGGTTTATGGTTTAGGGGTTATGGTTCAGTTTTTGTATTTAGGGTTTAGGGTTTAAGGTTTAGGGTTTTAGGGTTTAGGGTTTAGGGTTTGGGTGTAGGGTTTAGGGTTTAGGTTTTGGGTTTAGGGTTTGCGGTCTAGGGTTTAGCATTTAGGGCTTAGGATTTAAGGTTTTGGGGTTTAGAGTTTAGGGTTTAGGGTTTAGGGTTTGGAGTTTATGGTTCAGGGTTTTGGGATTTGGGTTTAGGGTTTAAAGTTTTCGGGTTTAGGGTCTGCAATTTGGGGTTTGGCGTTCAGGGATTAGGGTTTGGGGTTTAGGGTTTGGGTTTAGGGTTTTGGGGTTAGGGTTTAGGGTCTGGGGTTTATGTTTTAGGGTTTATGGTTTATGGGTTACGGTTTAGGGGTTCGGGTTTATGGTTAAGGGTTTGGGGTTTGCGATTTAGGGTTAGTATTTGGGGTTTAGGGTTAGGGTTTGGGGTTTAGGGACTAAGGTTTAGGGTTTAGGGTTTAGGATGTAGGGTTTAGGGTTTGGGGTTTGGGGTTTAGGATTTGGGGTTTATGGTTTAGGGTTTGGGGTTTAAGGTTAGGATTTACGGTTTAAGGTTACGGTTGGGGGTTAGGGGTTTGGGGTATAGGGTTTAGGGTTAGGGTTTGGGGTTTATGGTTTGTGGTTTAAGGCTTAGGGTTTCGGGTTTAGGGTTTTGGGGTTTAGGGTTTGGGGTTTAGGCTTTAGTCTTTAGGCTTTGGACTTTAGGGTTTAATGTTTAGGCTTTAGGGTTTTAGGGTTTTAGGGTTTAAGGTTTAAGGTTTCGGTTACGGTTTACGGTTTGGGGTTTATATTTTGGGTTTAGGGTTTGGGGTTAAGAGTTTAGCATTTAGGGTTTAGGGTTAAGGGTATAGGTTTAAAGGTTTGGGTTTAGGTTTTTGGGTTTATGGTTTAGGGTTTTGGGTTTAGGATTTAGTGTTTAGAGTTTTGGGTTTTGGGTTTTGGGTTTGGTGTTTAAGGTTTAGGATTTAGGGTTTGGGGTTTAGGTTTGGTGTTTAGGGTTTGGGGTTTATTGTTTGGGGTTTAGGGATTTGGGTTGAGGGTATTGGGTTTAGGGATTGGGTTTAGGGTTTGGGGTTTAGGGTTTAGGGTTTAAGGTTTAAGGTTTAGGGCTTTCGAGTTTAGGGTTTAGGGTTTAGGGCTTAGGGATTAGGGTTTAGGGTTTAGGGCTTAGGATTTAATGTTTAGGGTTTGGGTTTAGGATTTCGGTTTTAGGGTTTAGGGTTTGGGGTTTGGGATTTAGTGTTTGTAGTTTAGGGTCTAGGGTTTGACGTTTAGAGTTTAGGGTTTAGGATTTACGGTTTTGGGTTAAGGGTTTAGCGTTTAGGGTTTTGGGTTTTGGGTTTAGGGTATATAGTTCAGGGTTTTGGGTTTTGGGTTTATGGTTTGTGGTTTAGGGTTTAGGGTTTTGGTTTATGGTTTAGGGTTTAGGGTTTAGGGTTTAGGGTTTAGGGTTTAGGGTTTTGGGTTAAGGGTTTTGGGTTTAGGGTTTAAGGTTTAGGATTTAGGGTTTAGGGTTTGCAGTTTCGGATTTGGATTTATTGTTTGGGGTTTAGGGATTTGGGTTTAGGGTATTAGTCTTGAATCCTATTCTCTAATTTTATCTTCTTATTTGACCCCAAGCATAATTATTTAATTGTCGTATGTCATTTACTTTCAAATCTTCTTAAAATTCAAGAACTTGTTTTCATTTTATCTAAAATTTGATAATTAAATAAAATAATATAATCATTTTAGAAATTTACTATTCTAATACTTCAATTTTATTTTTAGTTAATATTTAAGATATCACTTAGACTTATTTAAGTCGCCTAATTTAAGTATTTTTGGGAGTGAGATGTTACATGTGTGACTTCCATTTTGTTGTTCAAAGTTTCGGTTTTGGGTATTTAGTTTAGTGATAACTAGCTTGTAGTGTAAGTAGGCATCATCATTAAGTTTGCATGTTTTAATGAGATGTCAAGCTTTTAAACTAGGTTTGTTATATTCTTGCCACCTATTTTCATGACTCATATTGCTTTTATATGATTAGCCACCTCCCACGTTTTCCCCCTCTTTATAACTTAATGGCTAAGTTGATGACATATGTGATGATGCATGGGTTTAATGAGGTGTCAACCTCTAAATCCCACTTTGTTGGTGAATTGACACCTAACTTGATGACTCATAAGTAAGGTGTCCTCACTCTAATCCTCCTTAAGTCTCATGGTGACACCTAGCTTGCTGACAAATCGTGGGATTAAATGGTTTCTTAACAAATCATTAATTAATGGTAAAGTTATTAATTTATAAGTGCTTCTACGAAATCTTTGCAATTTAGTCCCTACATTTTTAATAATATATTTCTTATTAATTAAAATAGATATTATTAGTGACTTATAGAGGCCATTAGTAACTTACTTATTAACCCTTGATTTTATTTATGGCCTAAGAAATCCTCATTTTATCTTTTCTTACAATTTAATCCTTATAAGTTTATGTATTGTTATCATTTTAATCCCTTTGTAAATCCAAGATTCTAAAATATGTTAATTAAATATTACCAGTCCAATTATTTCTTTATTATTTAATTCTTTATTCTTAATTTTATTTATTGAATATTAAGTTCCATTTCTCTTATTTAATTTATCTAAATTTGACTTTATTCATTTACCTGTATAACTCTATATTCTAATGAAAATAAATATTCTAGTTAATTTGTATTTTGAATGCGGGATGTTACATTAGGGTTTTGGGTTTAGGGTTTAGGATTTGGGTTTGGAGTTTAGAGTTACAGTTTATGCTTTAGGGTTTGGGGTTTAAGGTTTTGGGTTTAGTGTTTAGGGTTTTGAGGTTAGGGTTTAGCGTTTGGTGTTTATGGTTTGGGGTTTAGGGTTTGGGGTTTAGAGTTTGGGGTTTTAGGGTTTAGGGCGTAGGGTTTAGGGTTTGGGGTTTATGGTTTAGGGTTTGGGTTTGTGGTTTAGGGTTTGCGGTTATGGTTTAGGGTTTAGGGTTTGGGGATTGTGGTTAAGGGTTTGGGGTTTAAGGTTTATAGTTTAGGGTTTAAGGTTTAGGGATTAGGGTTTTAGGGTTTAGGGTTTACGAATTGGGGTTTAGGGTTTAAGATTTAGGGTTTAGGGTTTTCGGTTTTGGGTTGGGGTTTAGGATTTAGGTTTTAGGGTTTATTGTATAGGGTTTAGGGTTTCAGGGCTTAGGGTTTAGGGTTTAGTGTTTTAGGGTTTAGGGTTTAGCATATGGGTTTAGGGTTTAGGATTTGAGTTTGGGGTTTAGGGTTTGGGGTTTACGGATTACGGTATAGGGTTTTGGGGTTTATGGTTTATGGTTTAGGGTTTGTGGTTTATGGTTTTGGGTTTAAGGTTTAGGGTTTAGGCTTTAGGGTCTGGGGTTACGGGTTCGGGATTATGGTTTAGGATTTAGGTTTTGGGGTGTAGGGTTAGGGTTTGGGGTTCACGGTTAAGGTTTCGGGTTTGGGGTTTGGGGTTTATAGTTTGGGGTTTACGGTTTAAACTTTAGGGTTAGACTGTTGGGTTTAGGGTTTCGGGTTTATGGTTTGGCATTTAGGGTTTAGGGTTTAGGCTTTTGGGTTTAGGGTTTAGGGTTCATGGTTTGGGGTTTGGGGTTTAGGGTTTGGGTTTGGGGTTAAGCTTTTAGGGTTTAGGGTTTAGGGTTTGGGGTTTAAGGTGTAGGGTTTAGGGTTTAGGGTTTAGGGTTTAGGGTTAAGGGTTTAGGGTTTAGCGTTTAGGCTTTCAGTTTAGGGTTTTGGTTTTAGGGTTTGGGGTTTATGCTTTAGGGTTTTGGGTTTAAGGTTTATGGTTTTGAGTTTAGGGTATGGGGTTTGGGGTTAAGGTTTTTTGGTTTGGGGTGTAGGGTGTAGGGTTTAGCGTTTAGGGTTTAGGGTTTGGGTTTAGGGCTTGGGGTTTAAGGTTTAGGATTTAGGGTTTAGGATATAGGATTTAAGGTTTTGGGGTTTGGGGTTTAGGGTTTGGGGTTTGGGGTTAAGGGTATAGGGTTTGGGGTTTTGGATTTAGGGTTTGGGTTATAGGGTTTATGGTTTGGGGTTTCGGGTGTGGGGTTTAGGGTTTAGGTTTAGAGTTTAGGGTTTAGGGTTTAGAGTCTAGGGTTTAGGGTTTCGGGTTGAAGATTAAAGCTTGGGGTTTAGTGTTCGGAGTTTATGGTTTGGGGTTCAAGGTTTAGGGATTAGGTTTAAGGTTTTGGGGTAAGGGTTTAGCGTTTATGGTTTAGGGTCTTGGTTAGGGGTGTAGGGTTTAAGGTTAGGGGTTAGGGTTTGGGGCATAAGGATTAGGGTTTAGGGTTTAGGGTTTAGAAATTTGGGTTTATGATTTGGGGATGAGGGTTTAGGGTTTGGGGTTTAGGTTATAGGGTTTGCGGTTTAGGGATTATGGTTCAGGATTTAGGGTTAGGGTTTGGGCACTAGGGTGAAGGGTTCGGTGTTTATGGTTTAGGATTTAGGGTTTATGGTTTGAGTTTAGGGTTTAGGGTTTGGGTTCAGGGATTATGGTTTTGGGTTTAGGGTTTAGGGTTTAGGGTTTCGGGTTTGGGGTTCGGGGTTTACAGTTTAGGGTCTAGGATTTAGGGTTTACGATTAGGGTTTAGGGTTAAGAGTTTAAGGTTTAGGATTTAGGATTTGGGGTTTAGGGTTGAGGGTGAAGGGTTTGGGATTTGGGTTTGGGGTTTAGGGTTAAGTGTCTGGGATTTGAAGTTTACAATTAGGGTTTGGGATTTATGGTTTCGCACTTAGGATTTAAGGTTTAGGGTTTAGGATTCTGGGTTTTGGGGTTTAGGGTTTAGGGTTTAGGTTTTATTGTTTAGGTTTATGGGTTTAGGATTTAGTGTTTATGGTTTAGAGTTTAGGGTTTAGGGTTTAGAGTTTGGGTTGGGGTTTAGGTTTTAGGGTTTGGGGTTTAGGGTTTGGGGTTTGGGTTTAGGGTTTGGGGTTTAGGGTATCGGGTTTAGGGAACTGGGTTTAGGGTTTAGGGTTTGGGGTTTAGGGTTTGGGATATCGGGTGTAGGGTTTAGGATTTAGGCTTTAGGCATTAGGGTTTATGATTTAAAGATAGGGTTTAGGCTTTAGGGTTTTAGGGTTTAGGGCTTGGGTTTAGGGTTTAGGGTAGAGGTTTGGGATTTAGGGTTTAGGGTTTAGGGTTTCGGGTTTAGGATTTAGATTTAAGGTTTTAGAATTTAAGGTTTTGGGGTTTTGAGTTTAGTGTTTAGAGTTTAGGGGTTTAGAGTTTTTGGTTTAGGGTTTTTCGGTTTAGGGTTTAGGGTTTAGGGTTTAGAGTTTATGGTCTAGGGTGCAGGGTTTAGGGTTTAAGGTTTAGGGTTTAGGGTTTAGGGTTTAGGGTTTTGGGGTTTAGGATTTAGGGTTTGGGATTTAGGGTTTAGGGTTTAGGGTCTAGGGTTTATGGTTTAGGGTTTAGGGTTTAGGATTTAGGGTCTAGGCTTTAGGGCTTAGGGTTTAAGGTTTAGGGTTTAGGGTTTAGGGTTAAGGGTTTATGGTTTGCGGTTAGGGTTTAGGGTTTGGGGTTTAGGGCTTAGGCTTTAGGGTTTGGGGTTTATGGTTTAAGGTTATGGGTTTCGGGTTTAGGATTTATGGGTTAGGGATTAGGGTTTAGGGTTTAGGGTATAGGGTTCAGGGTTTACGGTTTTGGGTTTAGCGTTTTGGGTTTAGGGATTTGGGTTTAGGGTTTAGGGTTTGGGTTTAGAGTATAGGGTTCAGGGTTTAGGGTTTGGGGTTTAAGGTTTAGGGTTTTGGGTTTAGGGTTTCGTGTTTGTGGTTTAGTGTTTAGGGTTTATGGTTTAGGATTTGGGGTTTAGGGTTTAGGGTTTAGGGTTTAGGGATTTGGGTTTAGGTTTTGGGTTAACGGTTTAGTGTTTAGGTTTAGGATATAAGATTTAGGGTTTAGGGTTTAGGGTTTAGGGCTTAGGGATGGGCTTATGGTTTAGGGTTGGGGTTTAGGGTTTTTTGTTTTGGGTTTAGAGTTTACGGTTTTGATTTAGGGTGTTGGGGCGTAGAGTTTAGGGTTCAGGGGTTTAGGGTTTTGGGTCTGGTGTTTGGGCTTTAGGGTTTAGGGTTTAAGGTTCAGGATTTAGGATTTAGGGTTTGGGGTCTGGGGTTAAGGGTTTGGTGTTTATGGTTTAGGATTTAGGGTTTAGGGTTTGAGTTTAGGGTTTAGGGTTTGGGTTTAGGGTTTCGGGGTTAGGGTTTAGGGTTTAGGGTTTGGGGTTTAGGGTTTACGGTTTACGGTCTGGGATTTTGGATTTAAGGTTAGGGTTTGGGGTTTGTGGTTTGGCATTTAGGGTATAGGGTTTAGAGTTTAAGGTTTAGGATTCAGGGTTTGGGGTTTAGGGTTGGGGGTGAAGGGTTTAGGGTTTGGGGTTTTGGGTTTAGGGTTAAGGGTCTCGGATTTGGGGTTTAGGGTTAGGGTTTGGGGTTTATGGTTTGGCATTTAGGGTTCAGGGTTTTGAGTTTTTGGTTTAGCGGTTTTGGGTTTAGGGTTTGGGGTTTATTGTTTAGTGTTTTGGGTTTAGGATTTAGAGTTTATGGTTTAGAGTTTGGGGTTTAGGGTTTATGGTTTAGTATTTATGGTTTAGGGTTTAGGGTTTAGAGTTTGGGGTTTGGGGTTTAGGGTTTAGGGTTTGGGGTTTGGGGTTTGGGGTTTGGGTTTATGGTTTAGGGTTTAAGTTATCGGGTTTAGGGTACTACGTTTAGGGTTTAGGGTTTGGGATATCGGGTTTAGGGTTTAGGATTTAGGGTTTAGGCTTTAGGGTTTAGGATTTAAAGATAGGGTTTAGGGTTTGGATTTAGGGTTTAGGGTAGAGGTTTGGATTTTAGGGTTTGGGGTTTAGGTTTAGATTTAAGGGTTTAGGATTTAGGGTTTTAGGGTTTTGAGTTTAATGTTTAGAGTTTAGGGGTTTAGAGTTTTTGGTTTAGGGTTTAGGGTTTGTGTTTTGCGTTTAGGGTTTAGGGTTTGGGGTTTGGGTTGTAGGGTTTAGGGTTTAGGGTTTAGGGTTTAAGGTTTATGGTTGAGGGTTTTGGGTTTTGGAGTTTAAGGTTTAGGGTTTGGGGCTTATGGTTTAGGGCTTAGGCTTTAGGGTTTAGAGTTTGGGGTTTAGCGGTTAGTGGTTAGGATTTAAGGTTTAGGGTTTAGGGTTTAGGGTTTGATGTTTTGGGTTAAGGGTTTATGGTTTGGGGTTTAGGGTTTAGGGTTTTGGTTTAGGGTTTGGGGTTTAAGGCTTAGGCTTTAGGGTTTGGGGTTTATGGTTTATGGTTTTGGGTTTCGGGTTTAGGATTTATGGGTTAGGGTTTAGGGTTTAAGGTTTACGGTATAGGGTTCAGGGTTTACAGTTTTGGGTTTAGGGTTTGGAGTTTAGAGATTTGGGTTTATGGTATTGGGTTTAGGGTTGGGGTTTGGGTTTAGAGTATAGGGTTCACGGTTTAGGCTTTAGGGTTTAGGGTTTAGGGTTTAAGGATTAGGGTTTTGGGTTTAGGTTTTCGTGTTTGTGGTTTAGGGTTTAGGGTTTAAGGTTTAGGATTAGGGGTTTAGGGTTTGGGGTTTAGGGTTTAGAGATTTGGGTTTAGGGTTTGGGTTTACGGTTTAGTGTTTAGGTTTAGGTTATAAGATTTAGGGTTTAAGGTTTAGGGTTTAGGGCTTATGGATGGGCTGATGGTTTAGGGTTGGGGTTTAGGGTTTGGGGTTTAGTGTTCTTTGTTTAGGGTTTATAGTTTACGGTTTTGATTTAGGGTTTTGGGGCGTAGAGTTTAGGGTTTAGGGTTTAGTGTTTGGGGTTTAGGGTATAGGGTTTAGGGTTTAGGGTTTATGGTTCAGGTTTTAGGGTTTAGGGTTTAGGGTTTGGGATTAAGGGTTTGGTGTTTATGGTTTAGGATTTAGGGTTTAGGGTTTGAGTTTAGGGTTTAGGGTTTGGGTTTAGGGTTTTGGGTTTAGGGTTTAGGGTTTAGGGTTTGGGGTTTGGGGTTTACAATTTAGAGTCTGGGATTTGGGGTTTAAGGTTAGGGTTTGGGGTTTGGGGTTTTGCATTTAGGGTATAGGGTTTAGAGTTTAAGGTTTAGAATTTAGGGTTTGGGGTTTAGGGTTGGGGGTTTGGGTTTAGGGTTTGGGTTTAGGGTTTGGGGTTTAGGGTTTAGGGTCTCAGATTTGGGGTTTAGGGTTAGGGTTTGGGGTTTATGGTTTGGCATTTACAGTTTAGGATTTAGGGTTTAGGGTTTAAGATTTTGGGTTTTGGGGTTTAGGGTTTAGGGTTTGGGGTTTATTGTTTAGGGTTTTGGGTTTAGGATTTAGAGTTTATGGTTTAGAGGTCGGGGTTTAGGCTTTATGGTTTAGGATTTAAGGTTTAGGGTTTAGGGTTTAGGGTTTAGAGTTTGGGGTTTGGGGTTTAGGGTTTGGGGTTTGGGTTTAGGGTTTGGGTTTAGGGTTTGGGGTTTAGGGTATCGGGTTTAGGGTACTAGGTTTAGGGTTTAGGGTTTGGGGTTTAGGGTTTGGGATATCGGGTTTAGGGTTTAGGATTTAGGGTTTAGGGTTTAGGGTTTAGGATTTAAAGATAGGGTTTAGGGTTTACGGTTTAGAGTTTGGGGTTTGGGGTTTGGGGTTTAGGGTTTAGGGTTTGGGGTTTAGGGCTTGGGGTTTGGGTTTAGGGTTTGGGGTTTAGGGTATCGGGTTTATGGTACTAGGTTTAGGGTTTAGGGTTTGGGATATCGGGTTTAGGGTTTAGGGTTTAGGATTTAGGGTTTAGAGTTTAGGGTTTAGGATTTAAAGATAGGGTTTAGGCTTTAGGCTTTAAGGTTATAAGGTTTATGGTTTGGGTTTAGGGTTTAGGGTAGAGGTTTGGGTTTTAGGGTTTGGGGTTTAGGGTTTGGGGTTTAGGTTTAGATTTAAGGGTTTAGGATTTATGGTTTTGGGGTTTTGAGTTTAGGGGTTTAGAGTTTTTGGTTTAGGGTTTAGGGTTTTGGGTTTAGGGTTTAGGGTTTGGGGTTTGGGGTTTGGGTTGTAGGTTTTAGGGTTTAGGGTTTAGGGTTTATGGTTTAATGTTTATGGTTTAGGGTTTTGGGTTTTGGGTTTTGGAGTTTAGGGTTTAGGGTTTGGGGCTTATGGTTTAGGGCTTAGGCTTTAGGGTTTAGAGTTTGGGGTTTAGGGTTTAGTGTTTAGGATTTAAGGTTTAGGGTTTAGGGCTTAGGTTTAAGGGTTTAGGGTTTGATGTTTAGGGTTAAGGGTTTATGGCTTGGGGTTTAGGGTTTGGGGTTTTGGGTTTAGGGTTTGGGGGTTGGGGCTTAGGCTTTAGGGTTTGGGGTTTATGGTTTATGGTTTTGGGTTTCGGGTTTAGGATTTATGGGTTAGGGTTTAGGGTTTAAGGTTTAGGGTATAGGGTTCAGGGTTTTCAGTTTTGGGTTTAGGGATTTGGGTTTAGGGTATTGGATTTAGGGTTTAGGGTTTGGGTTTAGAGTATAGGGTTCAGGGTTTAGGCTTTAGGGTTTTGGGTTTGGGGTTTATGGTTTAGGGTTTTAGTTTAGGGTTTCGTGTTTATGGTTTAGGGTTTAGGGTTTAAGGTTTAGGATTTGGGGTTCAGGGTTTGGGGTTTAGGGTTTAGGGTTTGGGTTTACGGTTTAGTGTTTAGGTTTAGGTTATAAGATTTAAGGTTTAGGGTTTAGGGTTTAGAGTTTACGGTTTTGGTTTAGGGTTTTGGGGCGTAGAGTTTAGGGTTCATGGGTTTAGGGGTTCAGGGTTTAGGGTTTGGGGTTTGGGGTTTAGGGTATAGGGTTTAGGGTTTATGGTTCAGGATTTATGGTTTAGGGTTTGAGTTTAGGGTTTAGGGTTTGGGGTTTAAAGTTTAGGGTTTGGGGTTTGGGGTTTACGGTTTAGGGTCTGGGATTTGGGGTTTACAGTTAGGGTTTGGGGTTTGTGGTTTGGCATTTAGGGTATAAGGTTTAGAGTTTAAGGTTTAGGATTTAGTATTTGGGGTTGAGGGTTGGGGGTGAAGGGTTTAGGGTTTGGGATTTGGGGTTTAGGGTTAAGGGTCTGGGATTTCGGGTTTAGGGTTAGGGTTTGGGGTTTATGGTTTGGCATTTAGGGTTTAGGGTTTAGGGTTTAGGATTCTGGGTTTTGGGGTTTAGGATTTAGGGTTTGGGGTTTATTGTTTAGGGTATTGGGTTTAGGATTTAGAGTTTATGGTTTAGAGTTTGGGGTTTAGAGTATAGAGTTTAGGATTTAAGGTTTAGGGTTTAGGGTTTAGAGTTTGGGGTTTGGGGTTTCGGTTTAGGGTTTGGGGTTTGGGTTTAGGGTACTGGGTTTAGAGTTTAGGGTTTGGGGTTTAGGGTTTGGGATATCGAGTTTAGGGTTTAGGATTTAGGGTTTAGGCTTTAGGGTTTAGGATTTAAAGATAGGGTTGAGGGTTTTGGCTTTAGGGTTTTAGGGTTTAGGGTTTGGGTTTAGGGTTTAGGGTAGAGGTTTGGGTTTTAGGGCTTGGGGTTTAGGGTTTGTGGTTTGGGTTTAGATTTAAGTGTTTAGGATTTAGGGTTTTGGGGTTTTGAGTTTAGTGTTTAGAGTTTAGGGGTTTAGAGTTTTTGGTTTAGGGTTTTGGGTTTTGGGTTTTGGGTTTAGGGTTTGGGATTTGGGTTGTAGGGTTCCGAGTTTACGGTTTAGGGTTTAAGGTTTATGGTTTAGGGTTTTGGGTTTTGGGGTTTAGGGTTTAGGGTTTGGGGCTTATGGTTTAGGGCTTAGGCTTTAGGGTTTAGAGTTTGGGGTTTAGGGTTTAGTGTTTAGGATTTAAGGTTTAGGGCTTAGGCCTTAGGGTTTAGGGTTTAGGGTTAAGGTTTTATTGTTTGGGGTTTAGGGTTTTGGGTTTATGGTTTGGGGTTTATGGCTTACGCTTTAGGGTTTGGAGTTTATGGTTTATGGTTTTGGGTTTCGGGTTTAGGATATATGGGTTAGGGTTTAGGGTTTAAGGTTTAGGGTATAGGGTTCAGGGTTAACAGTTTAGGGTTAAGGTTTGGGGTTTAGGGTTTAGGGTCTAGTTTTTAGGGTTTGGGGTTTATGGTTTAGTGTTTGGGGTTTAAGGTTAGGGTTTGGGGTTTAAGGTTAGGGTTTAGGTTTTAGGTTTTGTGGTTTATGGTTTAAGGTTTGGGGTTTGGGATTTGGGGTTTAAGGTTTAAGGTTTCGCGTTTAGGGTTTAGGGTTTGGGGTTTAGGGTTTAGGGTTCAGGGTTTTAGGTTTAGGGTTTAGGGTTTGGGGTTTATGGTTTAGGGTTTAGGATTTAGGGTTCGGGGTTCGGGGTTTAGGGTTTAGGGTTTGGGCCTTAGGGTTTAGGGTTAGGGTTAGGGGTTTCGGGTTGGGTTTGGGGTTTAGAGTTTCGGGTTTATCGTGTATGGTTTGGGGTTTAGGGTTTAGGGTTTGGGGTTTAGGCTTTAGGGTTGAGGGTATAGGGTATAGGGTTTCGGAGTTAGGTTTATGGTTTTGGGTTTTGGGTTTGGGGTTTGGGGTTTAGGGTTAAGGTTTGGGAAGTAGGGTTTGGGTTTTATGGTTTGGCTTTTTGGGTTTGGGGTTTAGAGTTTAGGGTTTAGGATTTTGGGTCTGGGGTTTACGGTTAGAGGTTAATGGTTAAGGCTTTAGGGTTTGTGGTTTAGGGTTTAGGGTTTCGTATTTTGGGTTTTGGGGTTTAGGGTTTAGGGTTTGGTGTTTATTGTTTACGGTGTTGGGTTTAGGGTTTAGAGTTTGGGATTTATGGTTTAGGGTTTAGGATTTAAGGTTTATGGTTTTGAGTTTGCGGTTTGGGGTTAAGGGTTTGGGGTTTAGGGTTTGGGGTTAGGGTTTGGGGTTTAAGGTTATGGTTTGGGATTTATGGTTTGGGGTTTAGGGTTTAGGGTTTAGGGTTGGGCTTTTAGGGTTTAGGGTTAAGGTTTGGGGTTTAGGGTTTTGGTTTGGGGTTTATGGTTTGGGGTTTAGGGTTTAGGGTTGGGCTTTTGGGGTTTAGGGTTAAGGTTTGTGGTTTATTATTCGGGGTTTAGGGTAAAGGGTTTAAGGTTTAGGGTTTAGGGTTTAGGGTTTAGGATTTAGGATTTAGGGTTTAGGGTTTAAGGTTTAGGGTTTTAGGGTTTAGGGTTTAGGTTTAAGGTTTAGGGTTTGAGGTTTAGGGTTCGGCCTTTAGGGTTTAGGATTTAGGGTTTTGGGGTTTAGTGTTTAGAGTTTGGGATTTATGGTTTAGGGTTTAGGATTTAAGGTTTATGGTTTTGAGTTTGCGGTTTGGGGTTAAGGGTTTGGGGTTTAGGGTTTGGGGTTAGGGTTTGGGGTTTAAGGTTATGGTTTGGGATTTATGGTTTGGGGTTTAGGGTTTAGGGTTTAGGGTTGGGCTTTTAGGGTTTCGGGTTAAGGTTTGGGGTTTAGGGTTATGGTTTGGGGTTTATGGTTTGGGGTTTAGGGTTTAGGGTTGGGCTTTTGGGGTTTAGGGTTAAGGTTTGTGGTTTATTATTCGGGGTTTAGGGTAAAGGGTTTAAGGTTTAGGGTTTAGGGTTTAGGGTTTAGGATTTAGGATTTAGGGTTTATGGTTTAAGGTTTAGGGTTTAGGGTTTAGGGTTTGGGTCTAGGGTTTAGGGTTTAGGTTTAAGGTTTAGGGTTTGAGGTTTAGGGTTTGGCCTTTAGGGTTTAGGATTTAGGGTTTTGGGGTTTAGTGTTTAGAGTTTAGGATTTAAGGTTTAGGGTTTCGGGTTTATGGTTCAGGGTTTCGGGTTTTGGGTTTAGGGTTTTTGTGTTTAAGGTCTGGGGTTTAGGGTTTAGGGTTTGGGTTTTAGGGTTTCGGGTTTAGGGTTTAGGGTTAGGCTTTTGGGCTTTAGGGTTAGGGTTTGGGGTTTATTATTCGGGGCTTAAGGTAATGGCTTTAGGTTTTAGGGTTTATGGTTTAGGATTTAGGGTTTAGTGTTTGGAGTTTAGGGATTGGCATATAGGGTTTAGGATTTAGGGGTTTGGGGTTTAGAGTTTAGTGTTTAAGGTTTTTATGGTTTGCGGTTTATGGTTCAGGGTTTTGGGTTTTGGGTTTAGGCTTTAGGGTTTTCAGGTTTAGGGTCTGTGGTTTGGGGTTTGGCACTCAGGGTTTGGGGTTTGGGGTTTAGGGTTTAAGGTTTAAGGTTTTGGGTTTAGGTTTTGGGTTTTGGGGTTTAGGGTTTAGGGTCTAGGGTTTAGTGTTTAGGGTTTTGGATATAGGGTTTATAGTTTAGGTTTTAGGGTTTAGGGTATACAGTTTAGGGTTTAAGGTTTAGGGTTCAGGGTTTAGGGTTTAGGGTTTAGGGGTTGGGGTTTGTGGTTAAGGGTGTGGGGTTTATCAGTAGGGTTTGGGGTTTAGGGTTAGGATTCAGGGTTTAAGGTTTGGGTTCGGGGTTTAAGCTTTAGAGTTTAGGGTTTAGGGTTTAAGGTTTAGGGTTTAGGGTTCAGGTTTCATTGTTTAAGGTTTAGTGTTTAGGGATTAGGGTTTAAGGTTTAGGGTTTGGGGTTTGGGGTTTATGGTTTAGGGTTTGGGGTTTAGGGTTATGATTTGGGGTTTAAGGTTAGGGTTTCGGGTTTAGGGTTTGGCATTTATTGTTAGGGGTTTAGGGTTTAGGATTAGTGTTTCGAGTTTCGGGTTATGGTTTATGGTTTAGGGTTTAGGGTTTGGGGTTTAAGGCTTAGGGTTTAGGGTTTAGGGTTTAGGGTTTAAGGTTTAGGGTTTGGTTTTAGGGTTTAAGGTTTGGGTTAGGGGTTTAGGGTTTGCAGTTTAGGGTCTAGGGTTTGACGTTTAGAGTTTAGGGTTTAGGATTTACGATTTAGGGTTAAGGGTTTAGCATTTAGGGTTTTGGGTTTAGGGTTTAGGGTATATAATTCAGGGTTTAGGGTTTTGGGTTTAGGGTTTGTGGATTAGGGTTTAGGGTTTTGGGTTTATGGTTTAGGGTTTAGGGTTTAGGATTTAGGGTTTAGGGTTTTGGGTTTTGGGTTTAGTGTTTAAGGTTTAGGATTTAGGGTTTAGGGTTTGCAGTTTCGGATTTGGATTTATTGTTTGGGGTTTAAGGATTTGGGTTTAGGGTATTAGGTTTGGGGTTTAGGGTTTAGGGATGGGGTTTAGGGTTTCGGCTTTAGGGTTTACGATTTAGGGTTTAGGGTTTTGGGTTTAGGGTATAGAATTTAGGGTTTAGGGTTTAAGGTTCAGGGTTTAGGGTTTAGGGTTTAGGGTTTTAGGGTTTAGGGTTTAGGGCTTAGGGTTTGGGTTTAGGGTTTCAGTTTTAGGTTTGGGGTTTAGGGTTTGGAGTTTAGGGTTAAGGGTTTTAAGGTTTAGGGTTTAGGTTTTAGGGTTTGGGGTTTATGGTTCAGGGTTTTGGGGTTTGGGTTTTTGGTTTAGGGTTTAGTGTTTTCCGATTTAGAGTCTGGGGTTTAGAGTTTGGAGTTTAGGGTTTGGGGTTTGGGGTTTGGCGTTTGGGGTTTGGGGTTTAGGGTTAGGGTTCGGGGTTTATTATTCGGGGTTTAGGGTTTCGGGTTTATGGTTTAGGGGTTATGGTTCAGTTTTTTGTATTTAGGGTTTAGGGTTTAAGGTTTAGGGTTTTAGGGTTTAGGGTTTAGGGTTTGGGTGTAGGGTTTAGGGTTTAGGTTTTGGGTTTAGGGTTTGCGGTCTAGGGTTTAGCGTTTAGGGCTTAGGATTTAAGGTTTTGGGGTTTAGAGTTTTGGGTTTAGGGTTTAGGGTTTGGAGTTTATGGTTCAGGGTTTTGGGATTTGGGTTTAGGGTTTAAAGTTTTCGGGTTTAGGGTCTGCAATTTGGGGTTTGGCGTTCAGGGATTAGGGTTTGGGGTTTAGGGTTTGGGTTTAGGGTTTTGGGGTTTAGGGTTTAGGGTCTGGGGTTTATGTTTTAGGGTTTATGGTTTATGGGTTACGGTTTAGGGGTTCGGGTTTATGGTTAAGGGTTTGGGGTTTGCGATTTAGGGTTAGTATTTGGGGTTTAGGGTTAGGGTTTGGGGTTTAGGGACTAAGGTTTAGAGTTTAGGGTTTAGGATGTAGGGTTTAGGGTTTGGGGTTTGGGGTTTAGGATTTGGGGTTTATGGTTTAGGGTTTGGGGTTTAAGGTTAGGATTTACGGTTTAAGGTTACGGTTGGGGGTTAGGGGTTTGGGGTATAGGGTTTAGGGTTAGGGTTTGGGGTTTATGGTTTGTGGTTTAAGGCTTAGGGTTTCGGGTTTAGGGTTTTGGGGTTTAGGGTTTGGGGTTTAGGCTTTAGTCTTTAGGCTTTGGACTTTAGGGTTTAATGTTTAGGCTTTAGGGTTTTAGGGTTTTAGGGTTTAAGGTTTAAGGTTTCGGTTACGGTTTACGGTTTGGGGTTTATATTTTGGGGTTTAGGGTTTGGGGTTAAGAGTTTAGCATTTAGGGTTTAGGGTTAAGGGTATAGGTTTAAAGGTTTTGGGTTTAGGTTTTTGGGTTTATGGTTTAGGGTTTTGGGTTTAGGATTTAGTGTTTAGAGTTTTGGGTTTTGGGTTTTGGGTTTGGTGTTTAAGGTTTAGGATTTAGGGTTTGGGGTTTAGGGTTTGGTGTTTAGGGTTTGGGGTTTATTGTTTGGGGTTTAGGGATTTGGGTTGAGGGTATTGGGTTTAGGGATTGGGTTTAGGGTTTAGGGTTTAGGGTTTAGGATTTGGGGTTTAAGGTTTAGGGTATTCGAGTTTAGGGTTTAGGGTTTAGGGCTTAGGGTTTAGGGTTTAGGGTTTAGGGTTTAGGGTTTAGGTTTAGGGTTTGGGTTTAGGGTTTAGGTTTGGGTTTGGGGTTTAGTGTTTGTAGTTTAGGGTCTAGGGTTTGACGTTTAGAGTTTAGGGTTTAGGATTTACGGTTTTGGGTTAAGGGTTTAGCGTTTAGGGTTTTGGGTTTTGGGTTTTGGGTTTAGGGTATATAGTTCAGGGTTTTGGGTTTTGGGTTTAGGGTTTGTGGTTTAGGGTTTAGGGTTTTGGTTTATGGTTTAGGGTTTAGGGTTTGGGGTTTAGGGTTTAGGGTTTTGGGTTTAGGGTTTTCGGTTTAGGGTTTAAGGTTTAGGATTTAGGGTTTAGGGTTTGCAGTTTCGGATTTGGATTTATTGTTTGGGGTTTAGGGATTTGGGTTTAGGGTATTAGGTTTCGGGTTTTGGGTTTAGGGATGGGGTTTAGGGTTTTGGCTTTAGGGTTTAGGGTTTAGGGTTTTGGGTTTAGGGTATAGTATTTAGGGTTTAGGGTTTAAGGTTTAGGGTTTAGGGTTTAGGGGTTAGGGTTTTAGGGTTTAGGGTTTAGGGCTTAGGGTTTGGGTTTAGGGTTTCAATTTTAGGTTTGGGTTTAGGGTTTGGAGTTTAGGGTTAAGGGTTCTAAGGTTTAGGGTTTAGGTTTTAGGGTTTGGGGTTTATGGTTCAGGGTTTTGGGGTTTGGGTTTTTGGTTTAGGGTTTAGTGTTTTCCGATTTAGAGTCTAGGGTTTAGAGTTTGGAGTTTGGGGTTTGGGGTTTGGGGTGTGGCATTTGGGGTTTTGGGTTTAGGGTTAGTGTTTGGGGTTTATTATTCGTGATTTAGGGTAATGGGTTTAGGGTTTCGGGTTTATGGTTTATGGGTTATGGTTCAGTTTTTAGGATTTAGGGTTTAGGGTTTAAGGTTTAGGGTTTTAGGGTTTAGGGTTTAGGGTTTTGGTGTAGGGTTTAGGGTTTAGGGTTTGCGGTCTAGGGTTTAGCGTTTAGGGGTTCAGAGTTTAGGGTTTTGGGGTTTAGAGTTTAGGGTTTAGGGTTTAGGGTTTGGAGTTTGTGGTTCAGGGTTTTGGGTTTTGGGTTTAGGGTTTAAAGTTTTCGGGTTTAGGGTCTGCAATTTGGGGTTTGGCGTTCAGGGATTCGGGTTTGGGGTTTAGGATTTTGGGGTTTAGGGTTTAGAGTCTGGGGTTTATGTTTTAGGGTTTAGGGTTTATGGTTTACGGTTTAGGGGTTGGGGTTTATGGTTAAGGGTTTGGGTTTTGCAATTTAGGGTTAGGATTTGGGGTTTAGGGTTAGGCTTTTGGGTTTAGGTTTTAGGGTTTAGGTTTTGGGGTTTGGGGTTAAGGATTTGTGGTTTATGGTTTAGTGTTTGTGGTTTAGGGTTAGGGTTTGGGGTTTAAGGTTACGGTTGGGGGTTGGGGGTTTGGGGTTTAGGGTTTAGGGTTAGGGTTTGGGGTTTATGGTTTGTGGTTTAAGGCTTAGGGTTTCGGGTTTACGGTTTTGGGGTTTAGGGTTTCGGGTTTAGGGCTTAGGCTTTAGGCTTTAGGCTTTAGGGTTTAATGTTTAGGCTTTAGGGTTTAAGGTTTAAGGTTTGGGTTTACGGTTTACGGTTTGGGGTTTATATTTTGGGGTTTAGGGTTTGGGGTTAAGGGTTTAGCATTTAGGGTTTAGGGTTTAGGGTTAAGGGTATAGGGTTAATGGTTTTGGGTTTAGGTTTTTGGGTTTATGGTTTATAGTTTTGGGTTTTGGATTTAGGGTCTAGAGTTTTGGGTTTTGGGTTTTGGGTTTAGTGTTTAAGGTTTAGGATTTAGGGTTTGGGGTTTGGGGTTTGGGGTTTGGTGTTTAGGGTTTGGGGTTGAGGGTATTGGGTTTAGAGTTCAGGGTTTAGGGATTGGGTTTAGGGTTTAGGGTTTAGGGTTTAGGGTTTGGGATTTGGGTTTAGGGTTTAGGTTCGGGGTTTAGGGTTTGGGGTTTAGGGTTTAGAGTTTAGGGTTTAGGATTTAGGGTTTTGGGGTTTGGAGTTTAGGGTTGAGGGTTTTAGGGTTTAGGGTTTGGGGTTTATGGTTCAGGGTTTTGGGTTTAGGGTTTAGGATTTCGGGTTGAGGGTGTAGGGTTTGGGGCTTGGGGTTCACGGTTCACGGTTCACGGCTTGGGGTTTAGGGTCTAGGGTTTAGGGTTTAGGGGTTAGGTTTTCGGGGTTTAGGTTTTAGGGTTTAGGGATTTAGAGTTTAGGGTTAGGGTTTAGGTTTAAGGTTAAGGTTTCGGGTATGGGGTTTGGGTTTAGGATTTAGGGTTTTGGGTTTGGCATTTAGGATTTAGAGTTTAGGGTTTAGGGTTTAGGGTTCAGGGTTCAGGGTTTCAGGTTTGAGGTTTTAGGGTTTAGGGTTCGCAGTATGGGGTTTAGGGTTGGGGGTTTATGGTTTATGGTTGGGGTTTTGGGTTTAGGGTTTGCGGTTTAGGGTTGAGGTTTTGCAGTTTGGAGTTTGGGTTTAAGGGTTTGGGGTTTGGGGATTAGGATTCAGGATTTATGGTTTAGGTTTTGGATTGGGGGTTTAGTGCTTACAGTTCAGGGTTTGGGGATTGCAGTTTAGGGTTAGGGTTTGGGCTTTATGGTTTTCGGTTTAGGGTTAAGGATTTGATGTTTATGTTTTAGGGTTTACGGTTTACGGTTAGGGTTTAGGGTTTAGGGTTAGGGTTTGAGGTTTACGGTTTGGGGTTTATGGTTTAGGGTTTGGGGTTTAGGGTTGAATGTTTAAGATTTAGAGTTTATGGTTTGCGGTTTGGGGTTTAGGCTTTAGGGTTTGGTGTTTAGGATTTAGGGCTTAGGGTTTAGGGTTTAGGGTTTTGGGATTAGGGTTTCTGGTTTTAGGGTTTAGGGTCTAGGGTTTAGGTGTTAGGTTTTCGTGGTTTAGGGTTTAAGATTTAGGGTTTGGGGTTTTAGGGTTTAGGGTTCGGGGTTCAGGGTTTAGGTTTAAGGTTTGGGGTTTATGGTTAGAATTTGGGTTATGGGGTTTAGGGTTTATGTTTTGGGGTTTACAGTTTAGGGTTAGGGTTTAGGGTTTAGCATTAGGGTATAGGATTTTGGGTTTGGGGTTTAGGGTTTAGGGTTTTGGATTTAGGGTTTAAAGTTTAGGGTTTAGGGTTTAGCATTTAGGATTTAGGGTTTAGTGTTTAGGGTTTAGGGTTTACAGTTTAGGGTTTGGGATTTACAGTTTTTGGTTTAAGGTTTGGGGTTAAGGGTTTAGCGATAAGGTTTAGGGTTTATGGTTTAGGGTATAGGGTTTTGGGTTTAGGGTTTAGGGTTTGGTGTTTATGGTTTACGTTTCGAGTTTAAGGTTTTGGATTTAGGGTTTAGGGTTTGGGGTTTAGGGTTTAGGGTTTAGGGTTTCATATTTAGGGTTTAAGGTTTAGGGTTTATGTTTAGGGTTTAGGGTTTAGGTTTGGGGTTTAGGGTTTAGAGTTTAGGGTTTTGGATTTATAGTTTCAGGTTTAAGGTTTCGTGTTAAGGGTTTAACATTAAGGTTTGGGGTTTACAGTTTTTGTTATAGGGTTCAGGGTTTAGGGTTTGGGATTTAGGGTTTGGGTTTAGGGTTTAAGGTTTAGCATTTAGGGTTAAGGGTTTAGGGTTTGGGGTTTGGCATTTAGGATTTCGAGTTTAGGGTTTAGGGTTTAGGTTGCAGGGTTTCGGGTTTAAGGTTTTGGGTTTTACGGTTTAGGGTTTCGGTTTTTAGGGTTTTGGGTTTAGGGTTTGGGGTTTATGTTTAGAGTTTGGGGTTTATGGTTTATGCTTGGGGTTTTAGGGGTTAGGGTTTGCGGTTTAGGGTTGAGGGTTTGGGGTTTGGAGTTTGGGGTAAAGGGTTTAGGGTTTGGGGATTGGGGATTTGGATTGAGGATTTAGGGTTTAGGTTAAGTGTTTGGTGTTTAGGGTTTAGGGCTTGGGGTTTAATGCTTACGATTGAGGGTTTGGGGATTGTGGTTTAGGGTTAGAATTTAGGCTTTAGGGTTTGGGGTTTAGGGTTTAGGGTTTAAGGTTTCAGTTTGGTGTTTAGGTATTAGGGTTTAGGGTTTGGGGTTAAGGATTTCAAGTTTATGGTTTAGGGTTTTGGGTTTAGGGTTTAGGGTTAGGGTCTAGGGTTTATGGTTAGGGTTTGAGGTTTGGGGTTTGGGGTTTGGGGATTAGGGTTTAGTGTTTAGGGTTTAGGATTTAGGGTTTAGGGTTTTAGGTTTGGGGTTTAGGGATTAGGGTCTGGGGTTTATGATTAAGGGCTTAAGGTTTAGGGTTTCGAGTTTTAGGGTTAAGGGTTTAGGGTTTAGGGGTTAGGTTTTTGGGGTTTAGGGTTTAAGGGTTAGGGTTTCGGGTTTTAGGGTTTATGGTTTCAGTTTCGGGTTTAGGCTTTTTGGTTTTGGGTTGGGGGTTTATGGTTTAGGGTTTGGGGTTAAGGGTTTCGGATTTATGGTTTGGGGTTTGGGGTTAAGGGTTTGGGGTTTATGATTTAGGGTTTGGGGTTTACAATTTAGGGTTAAGATTAGGGTTTTAGGGCTAGGGTTTGGGATTTAGGGTTTAGGGTTTGGGGTTTAGGGTTTAGGGTTTGGGGTTTAGAGTTCGGGGTTAAGGGTTTTGGAGTTTGGGGTTTGGGGTCCAGGTTTTAGGGTTTAGGTTATAGGATTTAGGGTTTAGGCTTTGGGGTTTTGGGTTTAGGGTTTGGAGTTTGTGGTTTAGGATTTAAGGTTTCGGGATTAGTATTTCGGGTTTTAAGGTTTAGGGTTTACTGATCGGGTTGTCGTGGTTTAAGGTTTAGGGTGTAGGGTTTAGGGTTCAGGGTTAAGGGTTTAGGGTGTAGGGTTTAGGGTTCAGGGTTTCAGGCTAAGGGTTTGGGGTTTATGGTTTGGGGTTTAGGGTTTAGGTTTTAGGGTGTAGGGTTTAGGGTTCAAGGTTTAGGGTTTGGGGTTTTATGGTTTAGGATTAGGGTTTCGAGTTTAGGGTTAAGGGTTTAAGATTTAGGGTTTAGGGTTTAGGGTTTAGGGTTTTGGTTTAAAGTTTCGGGTTTCGGGTTTACGGTTTATCGTTTTGGGTTTAGTGTTTACGGTTTAGGATTTGGGGATTGGGGTTTAGGTTTAGGGTTTGGGCTTAAGGGTTTAGGCTTTAGTGTTTAGGGTTTCAATTTAGGGTTTAGGGTTTGGGGTAAAGGGTAAAGGGTTTGTGGTTTAGGGTTTGGGGTTTAGTGTTTAGGGTTAAGGGTTAAGGATTTGGATTAGGGTTTGGGGTTTAGAGTTTGGGGTTTATGGTTTACGGTTTGGGGTTTAGGGTTTATGTTTTAAGGTTCAGGATTTAGGGTTTAGGGTGTGGGGTGTGGGGTTTAGGGTTTGGGGTTTGGGTTTATGATTTAGGGTTTAAGGTTTCGCGTTTAATGTTTAAGGTTTAGGGATTAGGGTTTTAGGGTTTACGGTTTCAAGTTAAGGTTTGGAGTTTAGGCTTAGGGATTTAGAGTTAGGGTTTGGGGTTTAGGGATATAGGCTTTAGGGTTTTGAGTTTTGGGGTTTAGGGTTAGGGTTTAGGGTTTAGGGTTTTGGGTTTAAGGTTTAGGGTTTAGGTTTTAGGGTTTAAGGTTTTAGGGTTTAGGGTTTAGGGTTTGGGGTGTAGGGCTAGGGTTTGGGGTTTAGGTTTAGGGTTTAGTGTTTATGGATTCGAGTTTGGGGTTTATGGATTAGGGTTTAAGGTTTATGGTTTAGGGTTTAGGGTTTGGCGTTTGGGGTTTGGGGATTAGGATTTAGGGTTTAGGGTTTAGGGTCTCAAGATTTAGGTTTTAGTATTTAGGGTTTAGGTTTTTAGGGTTTAAGGTTTAGGGTTTGGGGTTTGGGGTTTAGGGTTTTGGGTTTAAGGTTTAGGGTTTAGGGTTTAGGGTTTGGGGTTTAGGGTTTGGGGTTTGTCATTTGGGGTTTGGGGATTAGGATTTAGGGTTTAGGGATTGGGGTTTAAGGTTAGGGTTTGGGGTTATGGGTTTGGGGGTTTGGGAATTAGGGTTTAGGGTTTAAGGTTTAGGATTCAGGGTTTAGGGTTTAGGGTTTGGGGTTTAGGGATTGGGGTCTAGGGTTTAAGATTTAGGGCTTAGTGTTTCGGGTTTAGGGTTTCGGGTTTTAGGGTTAATGGTTTAGGGTTTAGGGGTTAGGTTTTCGGGGTTTAGGGTTTAAAGTTTAGGGTTTTAGGGTTTATGGTTTCAGTTTCGGGTTTGGGCTTTATAGTTTTCGATTAGGGGTTTATGGTTAAGGGTTTGGGGTTTGGAGTTCGGGGTTAAGGTTTTGGGGTTTGGGGTTTGGGGTTCAGGTTTTAGGGTTTAGGTTATAGGATTTAGTGTTTAGGGTTTGGGGTTATAGGTTTAGGGTTTGTAGTTTGTGGTTTAGGATTTCGGGTTTTAATGTTTAGGATTTACTAATTAGGTTTTCGTGGTTTAAGGTTTAGGGTTTGGGGTTTATGGTTTAGGGTTTAGGGTTTAGGGTTTAGGGTGTAGGGTTTAGGGTTAAGGTTTTGGGGTTAAAGGTTTGGGGTTTATGGTTTTGGCTTTGGGGTTTAGGGTTTAGAGTTTAGGGTGTAGGGTTTAAGGTACA
Source organism: Senna tora (assembly GCA_014851425.1). Lineage (NCBI taxonomy): Eukaryota > Viridiplantae > Streptophyta > Magnoliopsida > Fabales > Fabaceae > Senna > Senna tora. The sequence goes on along the minus strand of JAAIUW010000303.1, from coordinate 4,109 downwards.
GGGTTTTTGGTTTGGGGTCTTAGGGTTTAGGGTTAAGGGTTTAAGATTTAGGGTTTAGGGTTTAGGGTTTCGGTTTAAAGTTTCAGGTTTCGGGTTTACGGTTTATCGTTTTGGGTTTAGTGTTTACGGTTTATGGTTTGGGGATTGGGGTTTAGGTTTAGGGTTTCAATTTAGGGTTTAGGGTTAGGGGTTTGGGGTAAAGGGTAAAGGGTTTGGGGTTTAGGGTTTAGGGTTAAGGTTTAAGGATTAGGATTAGGGTTTGGGGTTTAGATTTTGGGGTTAATGGTTTAGGGTTTGGGGTTTAGGGTTTATGGTTTAAGGTTTAGGATTTAGGGTTTAGGGTGTGGGGTGTGGGGTTTAGGGTTTAGGGTTTCGGGTTTAGGGTTTCGCGTTTAATGTTTAAGGTTTAGGGTTTAGGGTTTAGGGTTTTAGGGTTTAGGGTTTCATGTTAGGGTTTGGAGTTTAGGCTTAGGGATTTAGAGTTAGGGTTTGGGGTTTAGGGATATAGGCTTTAGGGTTTTGAGTTTTGGGGTTTAGGGTTAGGGTTAGGGTTTTAAGGTTTTGGGTTTAAGGTTTAGGGTTTACGGTTTGGGGTTTAAGGTTTATGGTTTAGGGTTTGGGTTGTAGGGCTAGGGTTTGGGGTTTATGGTTACGGTTTGGGGTTTATGGATTAGTGTTTGGGGTTTAGGGATTAGGGTTTAAGGTTTATGGTATAGGGTTTAGGGTTTGGCATTTGGGGTTTGTGGATTAGTATTTAGGGTTTAGGGTTTAGGGTTTCAGGATTTAGGGTTTAGGGTTTAGGGTTTAGGTTTTTAGGGGTTAGGGTTTAGGGTTTGGGGTTTGGGGTTTGTGGTTTAAGGTTGAGGATTTAGGTTTTAGGGTTTAGGGTTTGGGGTTTAGGGTTTGGGTTTTTAGGGTTTAGGGTTTGGGGTTTGGCATTTGGGGTTTGGGGTTTGGCGTTTCGGGTTTGGGGATTAGGATTTACGGTTTAGGGATTAGTGTTTAGGGTTTAGGGTTAGGGTTTGAGGTTTAGGGTTTGGTGGTTTGGTGTTTAGGGTTCAGGGTTTAAGGTTTATGATTTAGGGTTTAGGGTTTAGGGATTGGGGATTAGGATTTAGGGTTTAGGGTTTTGGGTTTTAGGGTTAAAGGTTTAGGGTTTAGGGATTAGGTTTTCGGGGTTTAGGGTTTAAGGTTTAGGGTTTATGGTTTTAGGGTTTATGGTTTCGGTTTCGGGTTTAGGCTTTATGGTTTTCGATTGGGGGTTTATGGTTCAGGGTTTGGGGTTTAGAATTCGGGGTTAAGGGTTTGGGGTTTGGGGTTCAGGTTTTAGGCTTTATGTTATAGGATTTAGGGTTTAGGGTTTGGGGTTTTGGGTTTAGGGTTTGGAGTTTGTGGTTTAGGATTTCGGGTTTATGATTTAGGCTCTCGGGATTAGTATTTCGGGTTTTAATGTTTAGGGTGTACTGATTAGGTTTTCGTGATTTAGGGTTTAGGGTTTGGGGTTTATGGTTTAGGGTTTAGGGTTTAGGGTTTAGGGTGTAGGGTTAGGGTTAAGGTTTTGGGGTTAAGGGTTTGGGGTTTATGGTTTAGGGTTTAGGGTTTAGGGTGTAGGGTTTGGGGTTCAGGGTTTATGGTTTGGGGTCTTTGGGTTTAGTGTTTAGGGTTAAGGGTTTAAGATTTAGGGTTTAGGGTTTAGGGTTTAGGGTTTCAGTTTAATGTTTCAGTTTTCGGGTTTACGGTTTACCGTTTGGGGTTTAGTGTTTACGGTTTATGGTTTGGGGATTGGGGTTTAGGTTTAGGGTTTGGGCTTTAGGGTTTGGGCTCTAGTGTTTAGGGTTTCAATTTAGTGTTTAGGGTTTGGGGTTTGGGGTAAAGAGTAAAGGGTTTGGGGTTTAGGGTTTGGGGTTTAGGGTTTAGGGTTAATGTTTAAGGATTAGGATTAGGGTTTGGGGTTTAGATTTTGGGGTTAATGGTTTAGGGTTTGGGGTTTGGGCTTTAAGGTTTAAGGTTTAGGATTTAGGGTTTAGGGTGTGGGGTGTGGGGTTTAGGGTGTGGGGTGTAGGGTTTAGGGTTTCGCGTTTAATGTTTAAGGTTTAGGGTTTAGGGTTTAGGGTTTTAGGGTTTAGGATTTCAAGTTAGGGTTTGGAGTTTAGGCTTAGGGATTTAGAGTTAGGGTTTGGAGTTTAGGGATATAGGCTTTAGGGTTTTGAGTTTTGGGGTTTAGGGTTAGGGTTTAGGGTTTAGGGTCTTGGGTTTAAGGTTTAGGGTTTAGGTTTTAGGGTTTAAGGTTTTAGGGTTTAGGGCTTAGGGTTTGGATTTAAGGTTTACGGTTTGGGGTTTAAGGTTTAGGGTTTAGGGTTTGGGGTGTAGGGCTAGGGTTTGGGGTTTAGGGCTAGGGTTTGGGGTTTATGGATTAGGGTTTGGGGTTTAGGGATTAGGGTTTAATGTTTATGGTATAGGGTTTAGGGTTTGGCGTTTGGGGTTTGGGGATTAGGATTTAGGGTTTAGGGTTTCAAGATTTAGTGTTTAGGGTTTTAGGGTTTAGGGTTTAGGGTTTAGGGTTTAGGGTTTGGGGTTTGGGCTTTAAGGTTTGGGGGTTTAGGGTTTAGAGTTTAGGGTTTAGGGTTTGGGTTTTTAGGGTTTAGGGTTTGGGGTTTGGGGTTTAGGGTTTGGCATTGGGGGTTTGGGGATTAGGATTTAGGGTTTAGGGATTAGGGTTTAGGGTTTAGGGTTAAGGTTTGAGGTTAAGGGTTTGGGGGTTTGGGGTTTGGGGTTTAGGGTTTAAGGTTTAAGGTTTAGCATTTAGTGTTTAGGGTTTAGGGTTTAGGGTTTAGGGATTGGGGTCTAGGGTTTAGGATTTAGGGCTTAGGGTTTTGGGTTTAGGGTTTCGGGTTTTAGGGTTAAAGGTTTAGGGTTTAGGGGTTAGGTTTTTGGGGTTTAGGGTTTAAGGGTTAGGGTTTCGGGTTTTAGGGTTTATGGTTTCAGTTTCGGGTTTAGGCTTTTTGGTTTTGGGTTGGGGGTTTATGGTTTAGGGTTTGGGGTTTGGAGTTCTGGATTAGTATTTCGGGTTTTAATGTTTAGGGTTTACTGATTAGGTTTTCGTGGTTTAGGGTTTAGGGTTTGGGATTTATGGTTTGGGGTTTAGGGTTTAGGGTGTAGGGTTTAAGGTTAAGTTTTTGGGGTTAAAGGTTTGGGGTTTAGGGTTTAGGGTTTAGGGTGTAGGGTTTAGGGTTCAGGGTTTATGGTTTGGGGTCTCAGGGTTTAGGGTTTTGGGTTTAGGGTTTAGGGTTAAGGGTTTAAGATTTAGGGTTTAGGGTTTAGGGTTTAGTGTTTCGGTTTAAAGTTTCAGGTTTCGGGTTTACGGTTTAACATTTTGGGTTTAGTGTTTACGGTTTATTGTTTGGGGATTGGGGTTTTGGTTTAGGGTTTGGGCTTTAGTGTTTAGGGTTTCAATTTAGGGTTTAGGGTTTAGGGTTTGGGCTAAAGGGTAAAGGGTTTGGGGTTTAGTGTTTAGGGTTAAGGTTTAAGGATTAGGATTAGTGTTTGGGGTTTAGATTTTGGGGTTAATGGTTTAGGGTTTGGGGTTTAGGGTTTATGGTTTTAGGTTTAGGATTTAGGGTTTAGGGTGTGGGGTGTGGGGTTTAGGGTTTAAGGTTTGGGGTTTGGGAATTATGATTTAGGGTTTAATGTTTTAGGTTTAGGGTTTAGGGTTTAGGGTTTCAAGTTAGGCCTTAGGGTTTCAAGTTAGGGTTTGGAGTTCAGGGTTAGGGATTTAAAGTTAGGGTTTGGCGTTTAGGGTTATAGGCTTTAGGGTTTTGAGTTTTGGGGGTTAGGGTTAGGGTTTGGGGTTTAGCGTTTAGGGTTTTGGGTTTAGTTGTTAGGGTTTAGGGTTTAGGTTTTAGGGTTTAAGGTTTTAGCGTTTAGGGTTTAGGGATTGGGTTTAGTGTTTACGATTTAGGGTTTTCGGTTTATGGTTTGGGGTTTGGGGTGTAGGGCTAGGGTTTGGGGTTTAGGGCTAGGGTTTGGGGTTTATGGATTAGGGTTTGGGGTTTAGGGATTAGGGTTTAATGTTTATGGTATAGGGTTTAGGGTTTGGCGTTTGGGGTTTG
>JAAIUW010000302.1:30000-32453 GCA_014851425.1 Senna tora | reverse complement strand
AGTGTGGGTCAAATTTTTTCTAGGCAAAATCTCACGTGCATGTGATGGGTCAAAATGAAGCCTATGACACAAGGAAGCCTCCCAAGAAGTTTCAAGGCCATCCGAGTCGGTCGCCCGGTGGTCGACCACGTGGATCGCCGTCCACCCAAAATCAATCACCCATGGGTCAACTTTTTTTCTAGGCAGAATCTCACGTGCATGTGATGGGTCAAAATGAAGCCTATGACACAAGGAAGCCTCACGAGAAGTTTCAAGGCCATCCGAGTCGGTCGCCCGGCGGTCGACCACGTGGATCGCCGTCCACCCAAAATCAATGAGTCGTGGGTGAACTTTTTTTCTATGCAAAATCTCACGTGCATATGATGGGTCAAGATGAAGCCTATGACACAAGGAAGCCTCCCAAGAAGTTTCAAGGCAATCCGACTTGCGCGCGGCCAAATCATCGATGGACGACGACATGGATCGCCGTCGGTCGCCGTCCACCCAAAATCAATCACTCATGGGTCAACTTTTTTTCTAGGCAGAATCTCACGTGCATATGCCGAGTCAAAATGATCCCTATGACACAAGGAAGCCTCCCAAGAAGTTTCAAGGCCATCCGAGTCGGTCGCCCGGTGGTCGACCGCGTGGATCGCCGTCCACCCAAAATCAATCACCCATGGGTCAACTTTTTTTCTAGGCAGAATCTCACGTGCATGTGATGGGTCAAAATGAAGCCTATGACACAAGGAAACCTCCCAAGAAGTTTCAAGGCAATCCGACTTGCGCGCGGCCAAATCTTCGATGGACGCCGACTTGGATCGCCGTCCACCCAAAATCAATCACCCATGGGTCAACTTTTTTTCTAGGCAGAATCTCAGGTGCATATGCTGAGTCAAATTGATCCCTATGACACAAGGAAGCCTCCCAAGAAGTTTCAAGGCCATCCGAGTCGGTCGCCCGGCGGTCGACCGCGTGGATCGCCGTCCACCCAAAATCAATCACCCATGGGTCAACTTTTTTTCTAGGCAGAATCTCACGTGCATATGCTGAGTCAAAATGATCCCTATGACACAAGGAAGCCTCCCAAGAAGTTTCAAGGCCATCCGAGTCGGTCGCCCGGTGGTCGACCACGGGGATCGCCGTCCACCCAAAATCAATCACCCATGGGTCAAATTTTTTTCTAGGCAAAATCTCACGTGCATGTGATGGGTCAAAATGAAGCCTATGACACAAGGAAACCTCCCAAGAAGTTTCAAGGCAATCCGACTTGCGCGCGGCCAAATCTTCGATGGACGACGACTTGGATCGCCGTCCACCCAAAATCAATCACCCATGGGTCAACTTTTTTTCTAGGCAGAATCTCACGTGCATATGCTGGGTCAAAATGATCCCTATGACACAAGGAAGCCTCCCAAGAAGTTTCAAGGCCATCCGAGTCGGTCGCCCGGCGGTCGACCACGTGGATCGCCGTCCATCAAAAATCAATGAGTCGTGGGTCAACTTTTTTTCTAGGCAAAATCTCACGTGCATATGATGGGTCAAAATGAAGCCTATGACACAAGGAAACCTCCCAAGAAGTTTCAAGGCAATCCGACTTGCGCGCGGCCAAATCTTCGATGGACGACGACTTGGATCGCCGTCCACCCAAAATCAATCACCCATGGGTCAACTTTTTTTCTAGGCAGAATCTCACGTGCATATGCTGAGTCAAAATGATCCCTATGACACAAGGAAGCCTCCCAAGAAGTTTCAAGGCAAACCAATATATATTCTATTTTTCGTGATTATTCGAAATTTTGCAAATGATTGATAAGCCTTTAATTTTATTATTCTTGCAAGAAAACTCTTGTTTCTGGGCATGTAAAATCAATAAATGTGCCCAGGAGGGCTCCCACGAAGTTTGGTGGCAATTGGAGTTATTTTCGATTTTCTAGGATTTTTTGAAATTCCGACTTCAAAAAATCATAAAATATTCTGTAGGTGTCCAAAAATTCTGAAATTTTGGGGTTAAGCTTATATATTTTTTGTAAGAATGCCTGTAAAATTTCATGGCAAAATTCGATCTCTAGGTACAAAAAAAACTTATGTTCCAGCAGCAAAAAGGATATCATCTCATGGGGAGGGGTCAAAAGTGAAATAAGCTCTTTAGGGGGGTAGTAGTAGTTGAGACTTTGGAGGTCATGTGCCATGCATGCCCCCCCTGCCACGTCATCAGTATGCCTCTAGCTTATTTTTGGCTTGGCCATGGCCGGTGGCTGACCACCACCACGCCGGCAACCACGGCCGGCGACCACCACCGTCTCCGGCGACTTTTCCGGCCGCCGGAGTAGGATTTTCCGGCGAACAAAAAAAAACCTTCCTTTTTCAAGGGGAGGCCGTGGGATGTGTGGGTAACGTCGAAAATTCCGTGGTCGGTGGTCGGCCAAAGTTGTCGGTGATGTTGCGGGATTAACTCGTGATTGTTTGCCGTG
>JAAIUW010000302.1:17500-20000 GCA_014851425.1 Senna tora | reverse complement strand
AATCAATGAGTCGTGGGTGAACTTTTTTTCTATGCAAAATCTCACGTGCATATGATGGGTCAAGATGAAGCCTATGACACAAGGAAGCCTCCCAAGAAGTTTCAAGCCAATCCGACTTGCGCGCGGCCAAATCATCGATGGACGACGACATGGATCGCCGTCGGTCGCCGTCCACCCAAAATCAATCACTCATGGGTCAACTTTTTTTCTAGGCAGAATCTCACGTGCATATGCCGAGTCAAAATGATCCCTATGACACAAGGAAGCCTCCCAAGAAGTTTCAAGGCCATCCGAGTCGGTCGCCCGGTGGTCGACCGCGTGGATCGCCGTCCACCCAAAATCAATCACCCATGGGTCAACTTTTTTTCTAGGCAGAATCTCACGTGCATGTGATGGGTCAAAATGAAGCCTATGACACAAGGAAACCTCCCAAGAAGTTTCAAGGCAATCCGACTTGCGCGCGGCCAAATCTTCGATGGACGCCGACTTGGATCGCCGTCCACCCAAAATCAATCACCCATGGGTCAACTTTTTTTCTAGGCAGAATCTCAGGTGCATATGCTGAGTCAAATTGATCCCTATGACACAAGGAAGCCTCCCAAGAAGTTTCAAGGCCATCCGAGTCGGTCGCCCGGCGGTCGACCGCGTGGATCGCCGTCCACCCAAAATCAATCACCCATGGGTCAACTTTTTTTCTAGGCAGAATCTCACGTGCATATGCTGAGTCAAAATGATCCCTATGACACAAGGAAGCCTCCCAAGAAGTTTCAAGGCCATCCGAGTCGGTCGCCCGGTGGTCGACCACGGGGATCGCCGTCCACCCAAAATCAATCACCCATGGGTCAAATTTTTTTCTAGGCAAAATCTCACGTGCATGTGATGGGTCAAAATGAAGCCTATGACACAAGGAAACCTCCCAAGAAGTTTCAAGGCAATCCGACTTGCGCGCGGCCAAATCTTCGATGGACGACGACTTGGATCGCCGTCCACCCAAAATCAATCACCCATGGGTCAACTTTTTTTCTAGGCAGAATCTCACGTGCATATGCTGGGTCAAAATGATCCCTATGACACAAGGAAGCCTCCCAAGAAGTTTCAAGGCCATCCGAGTCGGTCGCCCGGCGGTCGACCACGTGGATCGCCGTCCATCAAAAATCAATGAGTCGTGGGTCAACTTTTTTTCTAGGCAAAATCTCACGTGCATATGATGGGTCAAAATGAAGCCTATGACACAAGGAAACCTCCCAAGAAGTTTCAAGGCAATCCGACTTGCGCGCGGCCAAATCTTCGATGGACGACGACTTGGATCGCCGTCCACCCAAAATCAATCACCCATGGGTCAACTTTTTTTCTAGGCAGAATCTCACGTGCATATGCTGAGTCAAAATGATCCCTATGACACAAGGAAGCCTCCCAAGAAGTTTCAAGGCAAACCAATATATATTCTATTTTTCGTGATTATTCGAAATTTTGCAAATGATTGATAAGCCTTTAATTTTATTATTCTTGCAAGAAAACTCTTGTTTCTGGGCATGTAAAATCAATAAATGTGCCCAGGAGGGCTCCCACGAAGTTTGGTGGCAATTGGAGTTATTTTCGATTTTCTAGGATTTTTTGAAATTCCGACTTCAAAAAATCATAAAATATTCTGTAGGTGTCCAAAAATTCTGAAATTTTGGGGTTAAGCTTATATATTTTTTGTAAGAATGCCTGTAAAATTTCATGGCAAAATTCGATCTCTAGGTACAAAAAAAACTTATGTTCCAGCAGCAAAAAGGATATCATCTCATGGGGAGGGGTCAAAAGTGAAATAAGCTCTTTAGGGGGGTAGTAGTAGTTGAGACTTTGGAGGTCATGTGCCATGCATGCCCCCCCTGCCACGTCATCAGTATGCCTCTAGCTTATTTTTGGCTTGGCCATGGCCGGTGGCTGACCACCACCACGCCGGCAACCACGGCCGGCGACCACCACCGTCTCCGGCGACTTTTCCGGCCGCCGGAGTAGGATTTTCCGGCGAACAAAAAAAAACCTTCCTTTTTCAAGGGGAGGCCGTGGGATGTGTGGGTAACGTCGAAAATTCCGTGGTCGGTGGTCGGCCAAAGTTGTCGGTGATGTTGCGGGATTAACTCGTGATTGTTTGCCGTGGTTACGTTGGTGGCTTTCGAGATAAATGCCTCGTCCCTTCGGTATAAATTGTCTCGCGATTGTTGGCCGTGGTCGCGGTGATATGCTGCCATTTGATGGCAACGGCCCGTCCCTTCGGTATAAGTTGTCCCTTCGAAGGGTTATCCATTCGTGAGGTGTTGGCTTTGTCGGATGACCATTCTCCGGCGACTCCCCCAATCCTCCCTTTTTAAAAGGGGAGGCACTAGAGAGGGTTATTGTATTGGGGGATAGCCGGGAGAGATCCGACGAAGTCATGCCCATTCAACGGGCGATCCAATCGAGTGGTGACATCCTTTGCGGGATGATGGGTACTGGGGGGCTAGCCTCGCGACTG
>JAAIUW010000301.1:0-32716 GCA_014851425.1 Senna tora | reverse complement strand
GCCAGTGAGTGTTTCGGAAACTTGATATTCATCAGTTTTCGCCGATAAATGTTTCGAAAATTTGATATGATGAGTTTTCGGCTGTGAGTTTTTCGAAAACTTGATATTGATCAGTTTTCGCCGGTGAGTGTTTCAAAAACTTGATATTCATCAGTTTTCGCCAATGAGTGTATCGAAAAGTTGATTTTCTTGTTAATCAATATTCGCCAGTGAGCGTTTCGAAAACTTGATATTCATCAGTTTTCGCAAAAGAGTGTTTCGAAAACATGATTTTCTTGTTAATCTGTTTTCGCTGATTAGTGTTTCAGAAACTTGATATTCATCAGTTTTCGCCAATGAGTGTTTCGAAAACTTGAGTTTCTTGTTAATCAGCTTTTGCCTATGAGTGTTCCGAAAACTTGATATTCATCAGTTTTCGCCGGTGAGTGTTTCCGAAACTTGACATTCATCAGTTTTCGCCGGTGAGTGTTTCGGAAACATGATATTCATCAGTTTTCGCCAATGAGTGTTTCGAAAACTTGATTTTCTAGTTAATCAGTTTTCGCCAATGAGTGTTTCGAAAACTTGATATTCATCAGTTTTCGCCAGTGAGTGATTCGAAAACTTGGTATACATCAGTTTTCAGCAATAAGTGTTTCGAAAACTTCATTTTCTTGTTAATCAGTATTCGCCGATTGGTTTTTCGATTACTTGATTTTCATCAGTTTTCGCCGGTGAGTGTTCAAAAAACTTGATTTTCATCAATTTTCGCCAATGAGTGTTCAAAAAACTTGATTTTCTTGTTAATCAGTTTTGGGCGGTGAGTGTTTCGAAAAATGATATTCATCAGTTTTCGCCAGTGAGTGTTTCGAAAACTTGATATTCATCATTTTTTTGGCAATGAGTGTTTCGAAAACCTGATTTTCTTCTTAATCAGTTTTCGCCGATGAGTGTTTCGAAAACGTGATATTATTCAGTTTTAGCCGGTGAGTTTTTTGAAAATTTGATATTGATCAGTTTTCGCCGGTGAGTTTTTCGAAAACTTGATATTGATCAGTTTTTGGCGGTGAGTGTTTCGAAAACTTGGTATTCATCAGTTTTCGCCAATGAGTGTTTCCAAAACTTGATTTTCTTGTTAATTAGTTTTCGCCGATGAGTGTTTAGGAAACTTATATTCATAAGTTTTCGCCGATGAGTGTTTCGAAAACTTGATATTGATCAGTTTTCGCCAATGAGTGTTTCGAAAACATGATTTTCTTGTTAATCAGTTATCGCTGGTGAATGTTTCGAAAATTTGATATTCGTCAGTTTTCGGCAGTGAGTGTTTCGGAATCTTGATATTCATCAGTTTTTGCCGATGAGTGTTTCGAAAACTTGATTTTCATCATTTTTTTGGCAATGAGTGTTTCGAAAACCTGATTTTCTTCTTAATCAGTTTTCGCCGATGAGTGTTTCGAAAACGTGATATTATTCAGTTTTAGCCGGTGAGTTTTTTGAAAATTTGATATTGATCAGTTTTCGCCGATGAGTGTTTTGAAAACTTGATATTCATCAATTTTTGCCAATGAGTGTTTCAAAACCTTGATTGTCTTGTTAATCAGTTTTCGCTGATGAGTGTTTTATAAAGTTGATATTCAACAGTTTTCGTTGGTGAGTGTTTCGAAAATTTGATATTCATCAGTTTTCGCCAGTGAGTGTTTCGAAAACTTGATTTTCTTGTTAATCATTTTTCGCCGGTGAGTGTTTTGAAAACTTGATATTCATTAGTTTTCGTCGGTGACTGTTTCGGAAACTTGATATTCATCAGTTTTCGCCAATGAGTGTGTCGAAAACTTGATTTTCTTGTTAATCCGTTTTCGCCGGTGAGTGTTTCGAAAACTTGATATTCATCAATTTTCGCCAATGAGTGTTTCAAAAACTTGATTTTCTTGTTAATCAGTTTTCGTCGATGAGTGTTCCGAAAAATTGATATTCATCAGTTTTCGTCGGTGAGTGTTTCGAAAACTTGATATTCATCAGTTTTTGCCAATGAGTGTTTCGAAAACTTGATTTTCTTGTTAATCAGTTTTCGCCGATGAGTGTTTCGAAAACTTGATATTGATCAGTTTTCGCTGGTGAGTTTTTCGAAAACTTGATATTGATCAATTTTAGCCGGTGAGTGTTTCGAAAACTTGATATTCATCAGTTTTCGCCAATGAGTGTTTCGAAAACTTGATTTTCTTGTTAATCAGTTTTCGCCGATGAGTGTTTAGGAAACTTTATATTCATAAGTTTTCGCCAATGAGTGTTTCGAAAAATTGATATTCATCAATTTTCTCCAATGAGTGTTTCGAAAACATGATTTTCTTTTTAATCAGTTTTCGCCGATGAATGTTTCGAAAATTTGATATTCGTCAGTTTTCGGCAGTGAGTGTTTCGAAAACTTGATATTCATCCGTTTTCACCGGTGAATGTTTCGAAAACTTGATATTCATCAGTTTTCGCCAGTGAGTGTTTCGAAAACTTGATATTCATCAGTTTTCGCCAATGATTGTTTCGAAAACTTGTTTTTCTAATTATTGAGTTTTCGCCGATGAGAGTTTTGAAAACTTGATATTCATCAGTTTTCGCCGGTGACTGTTTCGGAAACTTGATATTCATCAGTTTTCGCCAATGAGTGTTTTGAAAACTTGATATTCATCAGTTTTCGCCAATGAGTGTTTCGAAAACTTGATTTTCTTGTTAATCAGTTTTCGCCGATTAGTGTTTCGAAAACTTGATATTGATCAGTTTTCGCCGGTGAGTTTTTCGAAAACTTGATATTGATCTGTTTTCGCCGATGAGTGTTTCGAAAACTTGATATTCATCAGTTTTCGCCAATGAGTGTTTCGAAAACTTGATTTTCTTGTTAATCAGTTTTCGCCGATGAGTGTTTCGAGAACTTGATATTGATCAGTTTTCGCCGGTGAGTGTTTCCAAAAATTGCTATTCATCAGTTTTCGCCAATGAGTGTTTCGAAAACTTGATTTTCTTGTTAATCAGTTTTCGCCAATGAGTGTTTCGGAAACTTGATATTCATCAGTTTTCGCCAATGACTGTTTCGAAAACATGATTTTCTTCTTAATCAGTTTTCGCCGATGAGTGTTTTGAAAACTTTATTTTCTAGTTAATGAGTTTTCACTGACGAGTGTTTCGAGAACTTGATATTCATCAGTTTTCACCGATGAGTGTTTCGAAAACTTGATATTCATCAACTTTCGCCAATGAGTGTTTCAAAATTGATTTTCTTGTTAATCAGTTTTTGCCGATCAGTGTTTTCGAAAGCTTGATATTCATCAATTTTCGCCGGTAAGTGTTTCGAAAACTTGATATTCATCAATTTTCGCCGGTAAGTGTTTCGAAAACTTGATATTCATCAATTTTCGCCAATGAGTGCTCGAAAACTTGATTTTCTTGTTAATCAGTTTTCACCGGTGAGTGTTTTGAGAACTTAATATTCATTAGTTTCCGCCGGTGAGTGTTTCGGAAACTTGATTTTCATCAGTTTTCGCCAATGAGTGTTTCGAAATCTTGATATTCATCAGTTTTCGCCAATGAGCTTTTCGAAAAGTTGATTTTCTTGTTAATCAGTTTTCGCCGGTGAGTGTTTCGGAAAATTGATATTCTTCAGTTTTCGCCGATGATTGTTTCGAAAACTTGATTTTCTTGTTTATCAGTTTTCGCCGATGAGTGTTTCAAAAACTTGATTTTCATCAGTTTTCGCCGGTGAGTGTTTCGAAAACATGATATTCATTAGTTTTCGCCAATGAGTGTTTCGAAAACTTGATTTTCCTGTTAATCAGTTTTCGCCGATGAGTGTTTCGAAAACTTGATATTCATCAGTTTTCGACAGTGAGTGATTCGGAATCTTGATATTCATCAGTTTTCGCCGATGAGTGTTTCAAAAACTTGATATTCATCAGTTTTCGCCAATTAGTGATTCGAAAACTTGATTTTCAAGTTAATCAATCTTCGCCGATGAGTGTTTCGGAAACTTTGTATTCATCAATTTTCGCCATTGAGTGTTTCGAAAACTTGATATTCATGAGCTCTCGCCAATGAATGTTTCGAAAACTTGATATTCATCAGTTTTCGTGAATGAGCGTTTCGAAAACTTGATTTTCTTGTTAATCAATTTTTGCCGATGAGTGTTTCGAAAACTTGATATTCATTAGTTTTCGCCGGTGAGTGTTTTGAAAACTTGATATCCATCAGTTTTCGCCAATGAGTGTTTCGAAAACTTGATTTTCTAGTCAATAAGTTTTCCTCGGTCAGTGTTTCGGAAACTTTATATTCATCAATTTTCGCCAATGAATGTGTCGAAAACTTGATTTTCTTGTTAATCAGTGTTCGCCGATGAGTGTTTCGAAAACTTCATATTCAGTAGTTGTTGCCGGTGAGTGTTTTAAAAACTTGATTTTGAAAACTTCATGTTCATCAGTTTTCGCCAATGAGTGTTTCGAAAACATGATTTTCTAGTGAATCAGTTTTTTCCGGTGAGTGTTTCGGAAACTTGATATTAATCAGTTTTCGCCGATGAGTGTTTCGGAAACTTGATAATCATCAGTTTTCGTCGGTGAGTGTTTTAAAAACATGATATTCTTAAGTTTTTGCCAATGAGTGTTTTAAAAATTTGATTTTCTTGTTAATCAGTTTTTGCCAATGAGTGTTTCAAAAACTTGATATTCATTAATTTTTGCCAATTAGTGTTTCAGAAACTTGATATTCATTAGTTTTTGCCAATGAGTGTTTCGAAAACTTGATTTTCTTGTTAATCAGTTTTTGCCAGTGAGTGTTTCAAAATCTTGATATTCATCAGTTTTTGCCAATGAGTGTTTGGTAAACCTGATTTTCTTGTTAATCAGATTTCGCCGATGAGTGTTTTGAAAACATTATATTGATCAGTTTTCGCCGGTGAGTGTTTCGAAAACATAATATTCTTTAGTTTTCGCCAATGAGTGTGTCGAAAACTTGATTTTCTTGTTAATCAGTTTTCGCCGATGAGTGTTTCGAAAACTTGCTATTCATCAGTTTTCTCCCGTGAGGGTTTCGAAAACTTGCTATTCATCAGTTTTCGCCGATAACTGTTTCGAAAACTTGTTATTCATTAGTTTTCGCCGGCGAGTGTTTTGAAAACTTGATTTCAAAAACTTGAAATTCTTCACTTTTCGTCAATGAGTGTTTCAAAAACTTGATTTTCTAGTTAATCAGTTTTCCCCGGTCAATGTTCCGGAAACTTTATATTCATCAGTTTTCGCCAATGAGTGTTTCAAAATCTTGATATTCTTGATAATCAGTTTTTGCCGGTAAGTGTTTCAAAAACTTAATTTTCATCATTTTTCGCCGGTGAGTGTTTCGAAAAATTGATATTCATCAGTTCTCGCCAATGAGTGTTTCAAAAACTTGTTTTTCTTGTTAATCAGATTTCGCCAATGAGTATTTTGAAAACTCGATATTCATCAATTTTCACCGGTGAGTGTTTCTAAAACATAATATTCTTAGTTTTCGCCAATGAGTGTGTCGAAAACTTGATTTTCTTGTTAATCAGTTTTCGCCGATGAGTGTTTTGAAAACTTGATTTTCATCAGTTTTCGCCAATGAGTTTTACGAAAACATGATTTTCTTGTGAATCAGTTTTCGCCGATGAGTGTTTCGAAAACTTCATATTCAGTAGTTTTTGCCGGTGAGTGTTTTGAAAACTTGATTTTGAAAACTTCATGTTCATTAGTTTTTGCCAATGAGTGCTTCAAAAACTTGATTTTCTTCTTAATCTGTTTTCGCTGATGAGTGTTTCGAAATCTTGATATTCATCAGTTTTCGGCAATGAGTTTTTCGAATACATGATTTTCTTGTTAATCAGTTTTCGCCGATGAATGTTTCAAAAACTTGATATTCAGTAGTTTTTGCCGGTGAGTGTTTTGAAAACTTGATTTTGAAAACTTCATGTTCATCAGTTTTCGCCAATGAGTGTTTCGAAAACATGATTTTCTAGTGAATCAGTTTTTGCTGGTGAGTGGTTCGGAATCTTGATATTCATGAGTTTTCTCTGATGACTGTTTTGAAAACATGATATTCCTCAGTTTTCGCCGATTAGTGTTTCAAAAACATGATATTCTTCAGTTTTCGCAAATGAGTCTTTCGAAAACTTGATTTTCTTATTAATCAATTTTTGCCAAGGATTGTTTCGAATACTTGATATTCTTCAGTATTTGACGGTGAGTGTTTCAGAAACTTGATATTCTTCAGTTTTCGCCAATGAGTGTTTCGAAAACATGATTTTCTTGTTAATCAGTTTTCGTTGATGAGTGTTTCGAAAACATCAAATTCTTCTGTTTTCGCCAATGAGTGGTTTGAAAATATGATATTCATTAGTTTTCGCCAATGAGTGTTTCGAAAAATTGATATTCATTAGTTTTCGCCAATTAGTTTTTCGAAAACTTGATTTTCTTGTTAATTAGTTTTCGCCGATAAGTGTTTCAAAAACTTAATATTCATCAGTTTTCGCCGGTGAGTGTTTCGGAAAATTGATATTCATCAGTTTTCGCCAATGAGTGTTTCAAAAACTTGATTTTCTTGTTAATCAGATTTCGCCGATGAGTATTTTGAAAACTTGATATTCATCAGTTTTCGCCGGTAAGTGTTTCGAAAACATAATATTCTTTAGTTTTCGCCAATGAGTGTGTCAAAAACTTGATTTTCTTGTTAATCAGTTTTCGCCGATGAGTGTTTCGAAAACTTGCTATTCATCAGTTTTCTCCGGTGAGGGTTTCGAAAACATGCTATTCATCAGTTTTCGCCGATAACTGTTTCGAAAACTTGATATTCATTAGTTTTCGCCGACGAGTGTTTTGAAAACTTGATTTCAAAAACTTGAAATTCTTCACTTTTCGTCAATGAGTGTTTCAAAAACTTGATTTTCTAGTTAATCAGTTTTCCCCGGTCAATGTTTCAGACTTTATATTCATCAGTTTTCGCCAATGAGTGTTTCAAAATCTTGATATTCTTGTTAATCAGTTTTCGCCGATAAGTGTTTCAAAAACTTAATATTCATCGATTTTCGCCGGTGAGTGTTTCGAAAACTTGATATTCATTAGTTTTCGCCAATGAGTGTTTCAAAAACTTGATTTTCTTGTTAATCAATGTTCGCCGATGAGTGTTTCGAAAACTTGTTATTCATCAGTTTTCGCCGGTGAGTGTTTCGAAAAGTTGCTATTCATCAGTTATCGCCAATGAGGGTTTCAAACACCTGATTTTCTTCTCAATCAGTTTTCACTGATGAGTGTTTTGAAAACTTGATATTAATCAGATTTCGCCGGTGACTTTTTGGAAAACTTGATATTGATCAGTTTTCGCCGATGTGTCTTTGGGAAACTTTATATGGATCAGTTTTCGCCGATGAGTGTTTCGAAAACTTGATATTCATTAGTTTTTACCAATCAGTGTTTTGAATACTTTATTTTCTTCTTAATCAATTTTCGCCGATGAAAGTTTCGAAAACTTGATATTCATCTGTTTTCGCCGGTGAGTTTTTCGTAAACGTGATATTGATCAGTTTTTGCCGGTGAGAGTTCCGAAAACTTGATATTCATCAGTTTTTATCAATGAGTGTTTCAAAAACTTGATTTTCTTGTTAATCAGTTTTCGCCAATGAGTGTTTCGAAAACTTGATTTTCTTGTTAATCAATTTTTGCCATTGAGTGTTTCGTAAACTTGATATTCACCAGGTTTCGCCGGTGAGAGTTTCGAAAACTTGATATTCATCAGTTTTCGCCAATGAGTGTTTGGAAAACTTGATTTTCTTGTTAATCAGTTACCGTCGATGTGTGTTTCGAAAACTTGATATTCATCAGTTTTCGACGGTGAGTGTTTCGAAAACTTGATAATCAACAGTTTTTGCCAATGAGTGTTTCGAAAACATAATTTTCTTCTTAATCAATTTTCACCGATGAGTTTTTTGAAAACTGGATATTGATCAGATTTCGCCGGTAATTTTTTTGAAAACTTGATATTGATCAGTTTTCGCCGGTGAGTGTTTCAAAAACTTGATTTTCTTGTTAATCAGTTTTCGCCGATGAGTGTTTCAAAAACTTGATATTCATCAGTTTTCACCGGTGAGTGTTTTCAAAACGTCATATTCATTAGTTTTCGCCGGTGAGTGTTTCGAAAACATAATATTCATTTGTTTTCGCCAATGAGTGTTTCGAAAACTTGATTTTTTGTTAATCAGTTTTCACCTATGACTGTTTCGAAAACTTGATATTCATCCATTTTCGCCAATGAGTTTTTCGAAAACTTGATTTTCTTGTCAATCAGATTTCTCCGAAAAGTGTTTCAAGAACTTGATATTTATCAGTTTTCGCCAATGAGTGTTTCAAAAACTTGATATTCATGCGTTTTTGCCAATGAGTGTTTCGAAAACTTGATATTCATAAGTTTTCGTCGATAAGTGTTTCGAAAACTTGATATTCATTAGTTTTCGCCAATGAGTTTTTCGAAAACTTGATTTTCTTGTTAATCAGTTTTCGCCGATGAGTGTTTCGAAAACTTGATATTCATTAGTTTTCGCCGGTGAGTGTTTTGAAAACTTGATATTCATCATTTTTCACCAATGAGTGTTTCGATAACTTGATTTTCTAGTTAATCAGTTTTCGCCGATGCGTGTTTTGAGAACTTGATATTCATCAGTTTTCCCCGGTCAGTGTTTCGGAAACATGATATTCATCAGTTTTCGCCAATGAGTGTTTCAAAAGCTTAATATTCATCAGTTTTCGCCAATGAGTGTTTCGAAAACATGAATTTCTTGTTAATCAATTTTCGCCGATGAGTATTTTGAAAACTTCATATTCATCCGTTTTCGTCGGTGAGTGTTTCGAAAACTTGATATTTATCAATTTTCGCCAATGAATGTTTTGAAAACTTGATTTTCTTGTTATTCAGTTTTCGCCGATGAGTGTTTCAGAAATTTTATATTCATCAGTTTTCGCCAATGACTGTTTCAAAAACTTGATTTTCTTGTTAATCAGTTTTCCTCGATGAGTGTTTCGGAAATTTTATATTCATCAGTTTTCGCCAATGAGTGTTTTGAAAACTTGATACTCATAAGTTTTCGCCAATGAGTGTTTCGAAAACTTGATTTTCTTGTTAATCAGTTTTCATCGGTGAATGTTTTGCAAACTTGATATTCATCAGTTTTCGTCGATGAGTGTTTCGAAAAATTGCTATTTATCAGTTTTCGCCAATAAGTGTTTCAAAAACTTGATTTTTTGTTAAACAGTTTCCGCCGATGAGTGTTTCGAAAACTTGATATTCATCAGTTTTCACCATTAAGTGTTTGGGTAACTTGATATTCATCAGTTTTTACCAATGAGTATTTCGAAAACTTGATTTTCTTGTTAATCCTATTTCACCGATGAGTATTTTAGAAATTTGATATTCATCAGTTTTCGCCGATTAGTGTTTCGAAAACTTTACTTTCTTGTTAATCAATTTCCACTGATGAGTGTTACGAGAACCTGATATTCATAACTTTTCGCCGATGAGTGCTTCGGACACTTGGTATTCATCAGTTTTCGCCGGTGAGTGCTTCGAAAACTTATATTGATCAGTTTTGCACAGTGTGTGTTTCGAAAACTTGATATTCATTAGTTTTCGCCGGTGAGTGTTTCGAAAACATAATATTCATTAGTTTTCGCCAATGACTGTTTCGAAAACTTGATTTTCTTGTTAATTAGTTTCCGCCGATGAGTGTTTCGAAAACCTTACATTCATTAGTTTTTGCCGGTGAGTGTTTCGAAAACTTGATATTCATCAGTTTTCGCCAATGAGTGTTTCGAAAACATAATATTCGTTAGTTTTCCCCAATGAGTATTTCGAAAACTTGATTTTCTTCTTAATCAGTTTTGGCTGATGAGTGTTTCGAAAACTTGATATTGATCAGTTTTCGCGAATCGTTTTTCGAATACTTGATTTTCTTGTTAATCAGTTTTCGCCGATGACTGTTTTGACAACTTGATATTCATCAGTTTTCGCCAGTGAGTCTTTCGAAAACTAGATGTTCATCAGTTTTCGCCAATGAGTGTTTCGAAAACATAATATTCATTAGTTCTCGCCGATGATTGTTTCGAAAACTTGTTTTTCTCCTTAATCAGGTTTCGCCGATGAGTGTTTCGAAAACTTGATATTCATCAGTGTTCACCAATGAGTGTTTCGAAAACTTGATTTTCTTGTTAATCAGTTTTCGCCGATGAGTGTTTCGAGAACTTCATATTCATCAGTTTTCGTCAGTTAGTGTATCGAAAACCTGATATTCGTCAGTTTTAGCCAGTAAGTGTTTCGAAAACTTGATTTTTTTGTATATGAGTCTTCGCAGGTCAGTGTTTTGAAAACATTATATTGATCTGTTTTCGCCAATGAGTTTTTCGAAAACTTGATTTTCCTGTTATTCACTTTTCGCCGATGAGTGTTTCGAAAACTTGATATTCATCAGTTTTCTCCGGTGAGTGTTTCAAAAACTTGATATTCATCATTTTTTGCCAATGAGTGTTTTGAAAACTTGATATTCATCAGTTTTTGCCAATGAGTGTATCGAAAACTTGATATTCATCAGTTTTGTCAATAAGTGTTTCAAAAAATTGCTATTCATCTGTTTTTGCCAATGAATGTTTCGAAAACTTTATTTTCTTGTTAATCAGTTTTCGCCAATGAGTGTTTCGAAATCTTGATATCCATCGGTTTTCGCCAGTGAGTGATTCGGAATCTTGATATTCATCAGTTTTTGCCAATGACTGTTTCGAAAACTTGATTATCATTTTAATTAGTTTTCGCCGATGAGTATTTTGAAAAGTGAATATTCATTAGTTTTCACCGATGAGTGTTTCAAAAAATTGATATTCATCAGTTTTCGCCAATGAGTGTTTCGAAAACTTGATTTTCTTGTTAATCAGTTTTTGCCGATGAGTGTGTCGAAAACTTGATATTCATCAGTTTTCGCCGGTGAGTGTTTTGAAAAATTGATATTCATCAGTCTTCGCCAATGAGTATTTCGAAAACTTGATTTTCTTGTTAATCAGTTATCGCCGATGATTGTTTCGAAAACTTGATATTCATTAGTTTTTGCCGACTAGTGATTCAGAAATTTGATATTCAACTGTTTTCTCCAATGAGTTTTTCAAAAACATGATTTTCTTGTTAATCAGTTTCGCCAATGAGTGTTTCGAAAACTTAATCTTCATCAGTTTTCACCAATTAGTGTTTCGAAAACATAATATTAAGTAGTTTTCGCCAATGAGTGTTTCGAAAACTTGATTTTCTTGTTAATCAGTTTTCGTCGATCAGTGTTTCGAAAACTTGATATTCATCAGTTTTCGCCAATGAGTGTTTCGAAAACTTGATTTTCTTGTTTATCAGTTTTCGCTGATGAGTGTTTCAAAAACTTGATATTCATCAGTTTTCGCCGGTGAGTGTTTTGAAAACTTGATATTCATCAGTTTTCACCAATGAGTGTTTTGTAAACTTGATTTTCATGTTAATCAGTTTTCGCCGATGAGTGTTTCGAGAACTTGTTATTCATCAGTTTTCCTCAGTCAATGTTTCGGAAACTTGATATTCATTAGTTTTAGCCAATGAGTGTTTCGAAAACTTGATTTTTTTGTTAATGAGTTTTCGCCGGTGACTGTTTCGAAAACTTGATATTCATCAGTTTTCGCCAATGTGTTTTTCAAAAACTTGATTTTCTTGTTAATCAGTTTTCGCCGATGAGTATTTCGAAACCTTGATATTCATCAGTTTTCGCCGGTGCTTGATGAAAGCGGCCTTGTCGCGAGGCCGGCACCAATCAAATTAATGCTAGAATGTGCAGCTAGTGGCACAACCTAGGTCGAATCTTTCTTGCGGAGCCTATGTATTCAATTGTCAAGTATGTAAAGATGTTCACAAAAATATGGATGTCTTTGAGGAATTTTATCAAACAATTGGTGTGCAAGAAGAGTAAATGTATCTAAAAGAAACTAAAACTAAATCTTTTTGTGATTTTTTCAATATTTCAAAGCAAGTAAAAGTAAATTGAGGTGAATGAAATGTGATGAATATGTTTGTTGGAGAATGCTTTGGGTTATCCTTGCTCTCTAAAAATTATGGAGTTAATCAATGAGGAAACATTTTTCTAATGTAGTTTAGTGACCACTAAATCTACGTAAATTAATTAGAGAATGCAATTAGCCAACCGGACAATTAACAAGCCCAATGAAATACCATCAATGAAGCGAATGGGGAATTTAATATAGATAAGAATTGAAAACTTGTCATTTTTGCTTGTTTTAGCCCGGTTCTTCTCCCTCACTTGCATTATGGCACCCAAATGTTGATCTTGTTGCTAATCCTCCTCTAGATAACCTACAAAACATTCAAAAACACTTGTGAAAATTCCAATCATGAATTTAAATTTGTACAAATGCTAAAGTTATGAAATTAACAGAATTTATACAATAAACTCATGGAGTTAGCAAGAATTAAATCCAACACTCATATGAATCAATATACCATCAAAGCATGCATTTGGACACAATAAACACAATAAAAACCTTGTCAAATGATACGAAATATTATGATTAGAATGAGTGTTATCAACCTCCCCACACTTAAATCTTTGCACTCCTGAGCAAATCAATTAGTTAAAAGTCTAATCAAAGAAAGCATCGAGAACAACGAGATTCCACCAAGACAAAATATGAAAGCAACTAAGCAAGTATCTCCCGTCTTAAATTTAACAACCGAAGCAAAGGGAACTAGCAGAGTAGCCAACCAGCGAATACAACCAACCAAAGAACAAATAAATCTCTCACTCACCATTGTTGGGCTATTTTCACTCAAATCTTTTTTTTTTTAATTTTGTGCACTTTTATTTCGTTCTTTCTATTTTTTTTTTAATTCCATTTCTTTTTCTTTTTTTTTTCAAGCCTTTTTGGCTTACTTGAATCACTAGGCAAATCTAACCCATGAGAATGAGTGGTTAGACAATATATGAAACGTGTCAAAATGCAATACTCAATCAAGAATCAAATGATGAATTATCTTGAGAATTGCTAATACAAGGCTCAAATGGGTGACAAAGGGAAATGTAAATGGGGTTTGTGTTTGGGGAAAAGGGTGAATGAAATGAATGCCTCAATCATTTCTATCAAACTAATGCATGTAAAACTTCAATTAAGATTAAAAACAAGTTCTAGAACCGGCATGAGCAAACAACTTACACTCAATGATAATCAATAAAAAGAGATTAGTGTTTGGCTCAAATAGCTTCCCACAAGTCTTGACTCTCAAATTGGTCACTTGCAAAGCCAATTGGATGCTAAACTTGGTTAACTTGGTCGAGTTGTAAAACAAGGAAAGTGAGCTAATTGAGAAGTTGCAAACCATTTAGACTTAAGCAAGAAACCCAATGAACTCTAAAGCAAACCTTGAAAACACTTTATCAAAAAGCTAAATCAGAGGCAAGAATTAAGCATGGGTTTAGTTGGGTATTTGCAATTAAATTTCATGCGTTGTTACAACATGGGTTCCTCAAATACATAGGAATCAACTCATGAACATTATACAAGTAGATCAAGCATAATACTCAATTTGCATGCATCAATCATATTTAATTTAAGAACTACATGCATTCCTCAAAAGGGATCCTTTAGCAAAAATTCTTCCGACAAAAATCGAAAAAATTTAGTCTAATATGTATTTCAGCTATTTCCTGTTATATAAAAGCATGATAAGCATGACAAACAACCCTTCCCACACTTAGATTAAGCATTGTCCTCAATGTGGAAAAGAGAACAAAAGGGGAAAGATAGATAGGGAGGAACAATAAAACACCACAAACAGAGAAATAGCAATCACAGGGGAAGAATAATGCATTAATATAAACAGCACATTAGAACTCAGAATTTCCATGTGAAAAGTGGCACAAAGGAGTCATCAAGAGTACCCAAGATCACTCCAAATACTCATCACATGGCAACTACAGAGATCCAATCAAACATCAAGCATGATCACATCTTAATTTGAACATCTAGGGAGTGAAAAATACAAGACAAAATAAACACACAAGGAAAACAAAGACATAATAAAGTAAATAAAAACTTATTTAAATAAGAAAATTCTATATCTACCAACTACTAGAAGGTTTCTTCCCCACACTTATCTCAAACAATACATGATCAAGGTAATTGAATTGCAACAAGACAAGGGAAGGAAAGAAACGACCTGGCCCTTATGGGGGCTTGAAGTTCTCCTTGAAAAGTCTTGGGTCATTGCCTCGAAATGTTAACTGCTTGCCATGATGTGAGACCCTAGAGTGATCTTCTTTCTTTGGTTTTCTCTCAACTTTGTTATATTCTTTCAGCTTTTCTTTCCACTTGGCTTTCGTTAGCCTCCATTTGCGAATCTTCTTCCGAAAAAGTTTCTTTATGAGAGGGGTGTGGACTTCACTTGTGTTTATTTCCCATGTTTCTCCTTCCATCTTGCCTTTATCAAAAACAAAGTTAGAATTAGCTCCACAATCAAAAGCAAATGGAACCATTACAAAATTCACAAAATTTAAATGGACTGGAGGTGGTTCCCCAATCTCTTCCTTATGCTCTTTAGAAGGTTCCGATTTAATGGAAGTGTTCCCGAAAGTCACAAAACCATCTTTTGGCACTTCATTACTTTCGTCACGAACATGTGTGGCCAAAATGGATTCAACCAAGTCTTCATCAGCAAATGTTGCAGGTGTTATAAGAATTCCATTTTTAACTTCCATACTAGGTTCCAAAAGTTCTACAAAACCTGCAAAATCACAAACTGTACCCCTCTCGCCACAATCATCTAACAACAAAGGAGAAGAGAAAGTATCTTGTAAAACAAAATCATCTAATAGCAGAGAAGAAAGGGAAGTACCAAGTGAAGAGCTAAATAAAACATTAATCTCTGAAAAAACTCCACAACATATACTATTCCCACAAGAACAAAAAGAAAAAGATGAAGGGGAAGAAGTAACAAGTTCAATATGCTCAAGCATGGATGCCTCAAGAAAATTGTTATCCACTTGCACACCCTGTTGGTTTTCATGTTCCTCTCTGACAGTTCCAGGGTCATTTTCTTGCTTACTATCAATATGCACAACATCCTGAATTACACTAATGGCATTGACCCCTAGAAGAGAGTAGTCCTCATATGGGTGCTTCATAGCCTCATACATGTTAAAATTGACTTTATTGTCTCCCACTTCCATCGAGATCGCTCCATCTTTCATGCTAATTGTCGTGTTAGCAGTCCTTAAGAAGGGGCGACCCAAGATGAGAGTGGAGTCTTGAGGCACACTGGCACCCATATCCAAAACATAAAAATCAGCGGGAATCAACAAATCTTTCACTTGGACCAAGAGGTCCTCAACAATTCCATCAGGACGCCTAATTGACCTGTCAGCCAACTGTAGAATCACTATAGTGGGTTGAAGAGTTTTAATACCTAGGGACCGATATACAGACTTAGGCATGACATTAATGGCAGCCCCTAGGTCTAGCAAAGCACCCCCTATAGTAACTCTACCTATGGTGCAAGGAATAGTAAAAGATCCCGGGTCCTGACACTTGACCGGGATTTGGGGTTTGAAAAGAGCTGAAACATTAGAGGTCACTTGCACTCGCTCATTAGGCCTAAACCTTCTTTTGTTAGTACACAACTCTTTTAGGACCCTCGCATACTTCGGAACCTTTCTCACTAATTCTAACAAAGGAATGTTTACTTCTAACTTAGTGAAAAGAATAAGTGCATCTTCATCATGCTTGATTTCATTAACTTTTTTACTCAACAAATAAGAGATAGGAAAAGGTAAATCATGTATATTTACCTCCTTACTTGTTTGGTTGGAGGTGCTCTTGCTAGTTGCCTCTTCCTTCTTCCCTTGCCTTTCTTGTTGCTCTTTGTCTTTTTGCTTGTCTTTCTTCTCTTGTAGCTTAATTTCCTTAGAACTCTTAGAAAGTTTGACTTCAGGGATGGGAGGAGAGTCACAGATGATTTCTTCAATTTCTTCCTCATCTTGTTCATCAGCAAATGTGACCTTCTTGCCACTTCTCAAAGTTATAGCATTGAGAGCCTTTGGGTTAATCACAGTATTGGATGGCATAACCCCACTTGATCTTGCTTGTTCATCACTCTTCTTGTCAGAAAGTTGACTTACAAAAGAGTTCAGGTTCTCATGCTTCACCTCCATTTGTTCAATCTTAGTCATGGTATTGGATAAGCATTGGTCAAGATGTGAGGCGACGGCCTTGATTTTATCATTAGTGATTGACCGCTCACGGTCAAATTTTGCACTAATATCTGAGAATCCTTTTACTAGAAGTTGTTTAATCTCATCATTGCTTGAAGAGGGTGCACCTTGACTGATGGGAACCATGGTTGTGGTGGTGTTCTATTTTGAAGCTTGGCGAGATGAAGCTTCTTGGAAATTTGAATTATGCCCATCATAAGAATTTTCTCTTCTTTGAGTGTAGTTCCCTTGACTCTGCCCACTGTCAAACCCATAATTGTTCTGGTTATTGTTGTTCCCGTATCTTAGGTTGGGGTGGTCTCTCCAACCAGGATTATAAGTGTTGGAGTATGGATCTCTTTGCTGGTACTGCCCAGGCCTCGATTGATACATTGCATTTACTTCTTCAAATTGGCTAGGACAATCAACAGTCATGTGCATTGATCAGTTGCAAAGATTACAACTTGCGGTTACCATGGCCAAATGTTGCGTTGGTGAACGTGGTGACCGGATGCAAAGACTATCCACTTTCTTGGCAAGAGCGGATAATTCATGTACCACTTTTATCAACAATGGATCTCGAACTGCTGGAGATATCTCTTTTACTGCTCGAGTATTCCTCGTGGTAATGTTCTGCCTACTCAAGGCGAGCTTCTTGATCAACTCCATTGCTTCATCAGGGGGCATGTCTTCTATGGACCCATTAGCAGCTGCATTGAGCATTTTTGCATCTTCATCAGTTAACCCATAAACAAAAGCTTGGACCAGGTGCTCCATTGGCATTGATGGTTTGGACATTTTGCTACCATATCCTGAACACGTGTCCAATATCCATAGAATGTTTCACCCTCTTCTTGCCTTGAAGATGCAATTTCATTTCTTGCTGCGGCGACTTTGTTTGAAGGGTAATATTTTTCAATAAAGTTCTTCTTCAAATTATCGCATGTTTGGTAAGCATCTGGGGTGTACCTTGGCAATGCATGTGGAGAGAGCTTAGATGTGTATACGGGTTCTCACCTGGAAGACCATGAAATTTTGGAAGTGAGTGCACAAGAGAACCTTTAATTTCAAAATCAGTAGTAAAAGTAGGAGTAGCACCAACCAAAGATTCAAAATTATCATCAAATTGATTTAATTGTTTAATAGACTTTTTAGGTTGATCTACCCCATTATTACCTTCTTCATTCCTTTCCCTATTGTCCATCCTATTATCCCCATTATCCTCTTCGGCCATTTCTTCTATTGCTAGTTCTCTTTCTCTTTCTTGGTTAGCCTTAATCACTTCCTTTTTGAGTTTTCTTATTTTCCTAAGAGTTCTTTCAATTTCTAAATCCAATGGAATTAGGTCTCCTCTAGAACTTCTTAGCATGCACTAAACAAACAAACAAAAGAAAGAAAACACACAGAAAAAACAGTAAAACAATCAAACAAAAATGATGCAATCTAAATGCTAAAACAAGAATAACCTACTTAGAAACACAAAACCAAAAATACAAACGAAAACACAAAGATAACTAAATTAAACTTAAACTATGCAATTCCCGAAGGAATCACGCGAAGACAACCTATTTCGTGAAAGTCTAGCACAATTGCAAAAAGAACCAAAATGGCTCCCCGGCAACGGCGCCAAATTGATGAACGCGGCCTTGTCGCGAGGCCGGCACCAATCAAATTAATGCTAGAATGTGCAGCTAGTGGCACAACCTAGGTCGAATCTCTCTCGCGGAGCCTATGTATTCAATTGTCAATTATGTAAGATGTTCACAAAAATATGGATGTCTTTGAGGAATTTTATCAAACAGTTGGTGTGCAACAAGAGTAAATGTATCTAAAAGAAACTAAAACTAAATCTTTTTGTGATTTTTTCAATATTTCAAAGCAAGTAAAAGTAAATTGAGGTGAATGAAATGTGATGAATATGTTTGTTGGAGAATGCTTTGGGTTATCCTTGCTCTCTAAAAATTATGGAGTTAATCAATGAGGAAACATTTTTCTAATGTAGTTTAGTGACCACTAAACCTAGGTAAATTAATTAGAGAAAGCAATTAGCAAACCGGACAATTAACAAGCCCAATCAAATACCATCAATGAAGCTAATGGGGAATTTAATATAAATAAGAATTCAACTCAACAAATACCATTGTCATTAGAGTAACTTCCACAATGAATCAAACCTACAATAAGATTTAACCAAATCCAATGTAATCAAAACCCACAATGGGAGAATGCAAATACAAATCACAAATCTATATCAATCCCTTATATCCAACTACAACCAAGTTAAGTTCCACAACCATGGAACCACAATCAATACAACTCCATCAAAATCAACGAGATAATAATGAATCTATAAAGAGAAGTAGATGGAAAACAAGAAAAACTCCCTAGTAAATGCCAAAGCTCAAGCCCCAATCATCCTCCTCCAAAGCAGTAGAAGTTTAGCCACTCATGGAGATGAAGAATGCTCCACCAAGCTTCTCCAAACCGTGCCCAGCCATGGATGATGATGAATGTTGCAGAAGAAATGAGTGAGAATGGAGGTGGAGTGAAGAAGATGAAGAGCGAATGAAAATGGAGGCTTGAAGATGAGAGGAAGGTGAGAACTTGGAGAAAAGATGATGTGTTAATGATGTCCCTTAGCCTCCTCACTTAACCCTAATGTATTGGGGCAAATTATGTCAGATTAGGGTGAGTGGGGCCCACAAATTCGGCCCAAAAATGAATTTGTGATGTCAAAACGCGAGCTTATCTGATGTGGCTCGCTGCGGTGAGAAATTTGCTCACCTCAGCCAACAGACATGGCCATTTCAACAATTATGCTCGCTGCGGTGAGCAGAATTGAAAACTTGTCATTTTTGCTAGTTTTTGCCCGGTTCTTCTCCCTCACTTGCATTATGGCTCCCAAATGTTGATCTTGTTGCTAATCCTCCTCTAGATAACCTACAAAACATTCAAAAACACTTGTGAAAATTCCAATCATGAATTTAAATTTGTACAAATGCTAAAGCTATGAAATTAACACAATTTATGCAATAAACTCATGGAATTAGCAAGAATTAAATCCAACACTCATATGAATAAATATACCATCAAAGCATGCATTTGGACACAATAAACACAATAAAACCATGCCAAATGATACGAAATATTATGATTAGAATGAGTGTTATCTGTGATGTTTCGAAAACATAAGATTTATTAGTTTTCGCCAATAAGTGTTTCGAAAACTTGATTTTCTTGTTAATCAGTTTTCGCCGATGAGTGTTTCGGAAACATTATATTCATCAGTTTTCGCCAATGAGGGTTTCGAAAATTTGCTATTCATCAATTTTCGCCAATGAGTGTTTCGAAAAGTGGATTTTCTTGTTAATCAGCTTTCGTCAATGAGTGTTTCGAGAACTTGATATCCAATAGTTTTCGCCAGTAGGTGATTCGGAATCTTGATATTTTTCAGTTTTTGCCAATGGGTGTTTCGAAAACTTGATTTTCTTGTTAATCAGTTTTCACCGATGAGTGTTTTGAAAAGTTACTATTCATCAATTTTGGCTAGGGAGTGTTTCGAAAACTTGATATTCATCAATTTTCGCCAATGAGTGTTTCGAAAACTTGATTTTCTTGTTAATCAGTTTTCGCCGGTGAGTGTTTCAAAAACTTGATATTCATCAATTTTCGCCAAAGAGTTTTCAGAATACTTGATTTTCTTGTTAATCAGTTTTCGCCGATGAGTGTTTCGAAAACTTGATATTCATCATTTTTTGCAGGTGAGTGTTTCAAAAACTTGATATTCATCAGTTTTCGCCAATGAGGGTTTCGAAAACTAGATTTTCTTGTTAATCAGATTTCGCCGATGAGTGTTACGGAAACTTGATATTCATCAGTTTTCGCCAATGAGTGTTTCGAAAAACTGATATTCAATAGTTTTCACCGGTGAGTGTTTTAAAAACTTGATATCCATCAGTTTTTGCCAATGAGTGTTTTAAAAGCATCATTTTATTGTTAATTAGTTTCGGTCGATGAGTGTTTCAGAAACATAATATTCATCAGATTTCGCAGGTGAGTGTTTCAAAAAGTTGATATTCATCAGTTTTCGCCAATGAGTGTTTTGAAAACTTGATTTTCTTGTTAATCAATTTTCGCCGATGACTGTTTCGAAAACTTGATAATCATCAGTTTTTGACAGTGAGTGTTTCGAAAACTTGATATTCATCAGTTTTCGCCAATGAGTGTTTGGGAAACTTGATTTTCTTGTTAATCAATTTTCGCCGACGAGTGTTTCGAAAACTTGATATTCATCAATTTTCGCAGATAAGTGTTTCGAAAACATGATATTCATTAGTTTTCGCCAATGAGTGTGTCGAAAACTAGATTTACTTGTTAAACAGTTTTCGGCGGTGAGGGTTTCGAAAATATGATAATCATCAGTTTTCGCCGATGAGTGTTTTCAAAACCTAATATTCATTAGTTTTTACCAATGAGTGTTTCAAAAACTTGATTTTGTTCTTAATCAGTTTTCTTCGATGATTGTCTCGAAAACTTGACATTCTTCAGTTTTAGCCAACGATAGTTTCGAAAACTTGATTTTCTTGTTATTCAGTTTTCGCCGATGAGTGTTTCGAAAACTTGATATTCATTAGGTTTCGTTGGTGAGTGTTTTGAAAACTTGATATTCCCCAGCGTTCACCAATGAGTGTTTCGAAAACATGATTCTCTTGTTAATTAGTTTTCGCTGATGAGTGTTCCGAGAACTTGATATTGATTAATTTTTGCCAATGAGTTTTTCGAAAACCTAATATTCATTAGTTTTTGCCAATGAGTGTTTCGAAAACTTGATTTTCTTGTTAATCAGTTTTGCCGATGAGTGTTTCTAAAACTTTATATTCAACAGTTTTGACTAATGAGTGTTTAGAAAACTTGATATTCATCAGTTTTCGTCGATAAGTATTTCGAAAAATTGCAATTCATCAGTTTTCGCCAATGACTGTTTTGAAAAAATGATTCTATTCTTATTCAATTTTTGCCCATGAGTATTTCGAAAACTTGATATTCGTCAGTTTTCGCCATTTAGTGATTCGGAATCTTCATATTCATCAGTTTTCGCCAATGAGTGTTTTGAAAACTTGATTTTCTTGTTAATAAGTTTTCATAGATAAGTGTTTCGAAAACATAATACTCATTGGTTTTCGGCGGTGAGTGTTCCAAAAAATTGATATTTATCAGTGTTCACCAATGAGTGTTTCGAAAACTTGATTTTC
The DNA here is from genome assembly GCA_014851425.1 of Senna tora. NCBI lineage: Eukaryota > Viridiplantae > Streptophyta > Magnoliopsida > Fabales > Fabaceae > Senna > Senna tora. Next base: position 11,188 of record JAAIUW010000301.1, on the reverse strand, counting down.
TTGTTAATCAAGTTTCGCCGACAAGTCTTTCGAGAACTTGACATTAATCATTTTTTGCCGGTCAGTGTATCGAAAACTTGATATCCATCAATTTTAGCCAATAAGTGTTTCGAAAACTTGATTTTTTTGTTAATGAGTTTTCGTCGGTGAGTGTTTCAAAAACTTGATATTCATCAGTTTTCGCCAACGAGTGTTTCGAAAACTTAATATTCATCAATTTTCGCCGGTGAGTGTTTCGAAAAATTGATATTCATCAGTTTTCGCTAATGAGTGTTTCAAAAACTTTATTTTCTTGTTAATCAGTTTTCGCCGATGAGTATTTCAAAAACATGATATTCATCAGTTTTCGCCAGTGAGTGATTCAGAATTTTGATATTCATCACTTTTCGCCAATGAGGGTTTCGAAAACTTGATTTTCTTGTTAATCAGTTTTCGCCTATAAGTGCTTCGAAAACCTGATATTCATCAGTTTTCGTCGGTGAGTGTTTCAAAAAATTGATATTGATCAGCTTTCACCAATGAGTGTTTCAAAAACTTTATTTTATTGTTAATCATTTTTCCCTGGTGAGTGTTCCGAAAACTTGATATTCTATAGTTTTCATGGGTGTGTATTTCGAAAACATAATATTCGTTAGTTTTCGCCAATGAGTGTTTCGAAAATTTGATTTTCTTGTTAATCAGTTTTTGCCGATGAGTGTTTCGGAAACTTTATATTCTTCAGTTTTTGCCAATGAGTATTTGGGAAGCATGATATTCTTTAGTTTGCGCCGATGAGTGTTTGGAAAACTTGATTTTCTTCTTAATCAGTTCTCAGTAGTGAGTGTTTCGAAAACTTGTTATTCATCTGTTTTCGTCAATGTTTATTTTAGAAACATGATTTCCTTGTTAACCAATTTTCGCCGATGAGTGTTTCCAAAACTTTATATTCATTAGTTTTCGTCGGTCAGTGTTTCCAAAACATGATATTCATCAGTTTTCGCCAATGAGTGTTTCGAAAACATGATTTTCTTGTGAATCAGTTTTTGTCAATTAGTGTTTTGAAAACTTTCTATTCATCAGTTTTCTCTGGTGAGTGTTTCAAAAACTTGATATTCATAAATTTTCGCCAATGTGTGTTTCGAAAACTTGATTTTTTTGTTAATCAGTTTTCACCGGTGAGTGTTTCGAAAACTTGATATTCATCAATTTTTGCCAATGAGTGTTTCGAAAACTTGATTTTCTTGTTAATCAGTTTTCGACGATGAGTGTTTCGAAAACTTGATATTCATCAGTTTTCGTCAATGTGTTTTCGAAAACTTGATATTCACCAATTTTCGCCGGTCAGTGTTTCGAAAACTTGATATTCATCAGTTTTCACCAATGAGTGTTTCGAAAACTTGATTTTCTAGTTAATCAATTTTCTCCGATTAGCGTTTTGGAAAGTTGATATTTATCAGTTTTCGACAAAGTGTGTTTCGAAAACTTGATATTCATCAGTTTTTTCGAATCAGTGTTTCGAAAACTTGATTTTCTTGTTAATTATTTTTCGTCGATGAGTGTTTTGAAAACTTAATATTCATTAGTTTTCGCCGATGAGTTTTTTAAAAACTTGATATTCATCAGTTTTTACGAATGAGTGTTTCGAAAACTTGATTTTCTAGTTAATCAGTTTTCGCCGATGAGTGTTTCGAAAACTTGATATTCATCAGTTTTCGCCGTTGGGTGTTTCGAAAACTTGATATTCATCAGTTTTTTCCAATGAGTGTTTCGAAAATTTGATTTTCTTGTAAATCAGTTTTCGCCGAAGAGTGTTTCGAAAACTTGATATTCATCAGTTTTCGTCGATAAGTGTTTCAAAAAATTGTATTCATCTGTTTTTGCGAGTGAGTGTTTCGAAAACTTTATTTTATTGTAAATTAGTTTTCGCCTATGAGTGTTTCGAAAATATGATTTTCATCACTTTTTGCCGATGAGTGATTCGGAAACTTGATATTCATCAGTTTTCGCCAATGAGTGATTCGAAAACTTGATATTCATCAGTTTTCGCCAATGAGTGTTTCGAAAACTTGATTTTTTTTTTAATCAGTTTTTGTCGATTAGTGTTTCGAAAACTTGATTTTCATCAGTTTTCACCGATGAGTGTTTCAGAAGTTTTATATTCATTAATTTTCGCAATTGACTGTTTCGAAAACATATTATTCATTAGTTTTCGCCAATGAGTGTTTCGAAAACTTAATTTTCTTCTTAATCAGTTCTCGACGGTGAGTGTTCCGAAAACATGTTATTCATCAGTTTTCGTCAATGAGTGTTTCAGAAACTTGATTTTCTTGTTAACCAGTTTTCGCCCATGAGTGTTTTCAAAACTTGATATTCACCAGTTTTTGCCGGTTAGTGTTTCGAAAACTTGATATTCATCAGTTTTCGACAATGGGTGTTTTGAAAACTTGATTTTCTTGTTAATCAGTTTTCGTCGATGAGTGTTTCGAAAACTTGATATTCATTATTTTCACCGGTGAGTGTTTCGAAAACTTGAATTTCTTGTTAATCAGTTTTCGCTGATTACTGTTTCAAAAACTTGATATTCGTCAATTTTTGCCGGTGAGTGTTTCGGAAACTTTATATTCATCAGTTTTCGACAATAAGTGCTTCGAAAACTTGATTTTCTTGTTAATCTGTTTTCGCCGATGAGTGTTTTGAAAGCTTGATATTCATCAATTTTTGCCAATGATTGTTTCGAAAACTTGATTTTCTTGTTAATCAGTTTTCGCCGATGAGTGTTTCGAAAACGTGATATTTGACAGTATTCGCCGGTAAGTGTTTCGGAAATTTGATATTCATCAGTTTTCACCAATGAGTGTTTCGAAAACTTGATTTTCTTGTTAATCATTTTTCGCCGGTGAGTGTTTCGAAAACTAGATATTCCTCAGTTTCCACTAATGTGTGTTTCAAAAACATGATATTCATCAGCTTTCGCCAATGAGTGTTTCGAAAATTTGATTTTCTTGTTAATCAGTTTTTGCCAATGTGTGTTTTAGAAACATTATATTCATCAGTTTTTGCCAATGAGTATTTCGAGAACATGATATTCATCAGTTTTCGTCGATAAGTGTTTCAAAAAATTGCTGTTCTTCTATTTTTGCCAATGAGTGTTTCAAAAACTTGATTTTTTTGTTAACCAGTTTTCGCCAATTAGTGTTTCAAAAACATGATATTCATCAATTTTCGCCGGTGACAGATTCAGAATCTTGATGTTCATCAGTTTTTGCCGATGAGTGTTTCGAAAACTTGATCATTTTTCGCCGATAAGTGTTTCGAAAACATAATATTCATCTGTTTTCGCCGGTGAGTGTTTCGAAAACTTGATTTTCATCAATTTTCGCCAATGAGTGTTTCGAAAACTTGATTTTCCTGTTAATCAGTTTTCGCCGATGAATATTTCCAAAACTTGATATTCACCAGTTTTCGCCGGTGAGTGTTTCGAAAACTAGATTTTCATCAATTTTCGCCAATGATTGTTTTGAAAACTTGATTATCTTGTAAATTAGTTTTCGCTAATGAGTGTTTTGAAAATTTGATATTCATCAGTTTTTGCCAGTGAGTGATTCGGAATCTTGATATTCATCAATTTTTGCCAATGAGTGTTTCGAAAAACTGATAATCATCAGTTCTCGCCGGTGAGTGTTTCCAAAACATGATATTCATTAGTTTTCCCCAATGAGTGTTTCAAAAACTTGACTTTGTTCTTAATTAATTTTCGCCGAAGATTGTTTCGAAAACTTGATATTCATAAGTTTTCGTCAATGTTTTTTTCGAAAACTTAATTTCCTTGTTAATCAGTTTTTGCCGATGAGTGTTTCCAAAACTTGATATTCACCAGTTTTCGTCGGTTAGTGTTTCGAAAACTTGATATTCATTAGTTGATTTTCTAGCCAATCAGTTTTCGCCGATGATTGCTTTAGAAACTTTATATTCATTATTTTTTGCCAAAGAGTGTTTCGAAAACATGATATTCATCATTTTTCTCCAATGAGTGTTTCAAAAAATTGATTTTCTTGTTAATCAGTATTCACCGATGAGTGTTTCGAAAACTTGATATTCTTCAGTTCTCGCCGATGAGTGTTTCGAAAACGTAATATTCATCAGTTTTTGCCGGTGTGTGTTTCGAAAACTTGATATTCATAAGTTTTCGTCAATGAGTGTTTCGAAAATTTGATTTTCTTGTTAATCGGTTTTCAACGATGAGTGTTTCCAAAACATGATATTCACCAGTTTTTGCTGGTCAGAGTTTCGAAAATTTCATATTCATCAGTTTTCACCAATGAGTGTTTCGAAAACTTGATTTTCTAGTTAATCAGTTTTCCCCGATGAGTGTTTCAGAAACTTTATATTCATCAGTTTTCGCCAAAGAGTGTTTCCAAAACTTGATATTCATATGGTTTCGCCAATGATTGTTTCGAAAACTCTATTTTCTAGTGTTTCGAAAACTTGTTATTCGTCAGTTTTCGCCGGCGAATGTATCGAAAACTCAATATTCATCAGTTTTCGCCAATGAGTGTTTTGAAAACTTAATTTTCTAGTTAATGAGTTTTCGCCGAAGAGTGTTTCGGAAACTTTATATTCATCAATTTTCGCCCATGAGTGTTTCGAAAACTTGATATTCATAAGTTTTCGCCAATGAGTATTTCGAAAAATCGATATTCATCAGTTTTCGTCGATTAGTGTTTCGAAAACTTGATATTCATTAGTTTTTGCCAGTGAGTGATTTAAAATCTTGATATTTATCAGTTTTTACTAGATAGTTTTTCAAAAACAAGATATTTATCAGTTTTCGCCAAAGAGTGTTTCAAAAACTTGATTTTCTTCATAAACAATTTTCACCGATGATGGTTTCGAAAACTTGATATTAATTAGATTTTGCAGGTGAGTTTTTCGAGATCTCGATTTTGAATAGATTTTACCGGTGAGTGTTTCGAAAACATGACAGTCATTAGTTTTCGCCATTGAGTGTTCTAAAAACTTCATATTCTTGTTAATCAGTTTCCGTCGATGATTGTTTCGAAAACTTGATATTTATCAGTTTTCGCCGGTGAGTGTTTCAAAAACTTGATATTCTTCAGTTTTTGCCAATGAGTGTCTCAAAAACTTGATTTTCTTGTTAATAAGTTTTCACCGGTGAGTGTTTCGAAAACTTGATATTCATCAGTTTTCACCAATGTTTGTTTTAAAAACTTGATTTTCTTGTTAATCAGTTTTCGTCGATAAGTGTTTCGAAAACTTGATATTCATCAGTTTTCGCCGGTGGGAGTTTCGCAAACTTGATAGTCATCAGTTTTCGCCAATGAGTGTTGCGAAAACTTGATTTTCTTGTTACTCAATTTTCGTTGATGAGTGTTTTAGAAAATTTATATTCATCAGTTTTCGCCAATGAGTGTATCGAAAACTTGATATTCGTCAGTTTTCGTCGATAAGTGTTTCAAAAAATTTCTATTCATCTGTTATTGCTAATGAATGTTTCAAAAACTATATTTTCTTGTTAATAAGTTTTCGCCGATGAGTGTTTGAAAAACTTGATATTCATCAGTTTTCTCCGGTGAGTTTTTCGAAAACTTGATATTCATCAATTTTCGCCAATGAGTGTTTCGAAAACTTGATATTTGTCAGCTTTCGCCAAAGAGTGTTTCGAAAACTTGATTTTCTTGTTAATCAGTTTCGCCGATGACTGTTTGGACACCTTGATATTGATCAGTTTTCGTCGATGAGTGTTTCGAAAAACTGATATTCATCAGTTTTTGCCAATGAGTGTTTCGTAAACATGATTTTCCTGTTAATCAATTTTCTCCTATGAGTGTTTTGAAAACTTGATATTTATCAGTTTCCGTCGATGAGTGTTTCGAAAAATTGTTATTCATCAGTTTTCGCCAATGAGTGTTTCGAAAACTTGATTTTCTTGTTAATCAATTTTCGCCGATGAGTGTTTCGAAAACTTTATATTCATCACTTTTCGCCGGTGAGTGTTTCGAAAACTTGATATTCATCAGTTTTCGCTAATGAGTGTTTCGAAAACTTGATTTTCTTGTTAGTCAGTTTTCGCTCATGTGTGTTTTGAAAACTTGATATCCATCACTTTTCGCCGGTGAGTGTTTCGAAAACATGATATTCATCAGTTTTTGCCAATGAGTGTTTCGAAAAGTTGATTTTCTTTTTAATCACTTTTCACCGATGAGTGTTTCGAAAACTTTATATTCATGACTTTTCGCCGGTGAGTGTTTCAAAAACTTGATATTCATTAGTTTTCGCTAATGAGTGTTTCGAAAACTTGATTTTCTTGTTAATCAATTTTCGCTGATGAGTGTTTTGGCAACTTTATATTCACCAGTTTTCGCCAATGAGTGTTTTGAAAACTTGATATTCATCAGTTTTCGCCAATGTGTGTTTCGAAAACTTGATTTTCTTGTTAATCAGTTTTCGCCGATGAGTGTTTTGAAAACTTGATATTCATCAGTTTTCGTCGATGAGTGTTTCGAAAAATTGCTATTCCTCAAGTTTTGCCAATGAGTGTTTCGAAAACTTGATTTTCTTGTTAATCATTTTTCGCCGATGACTGTTTCGAAAACCTGATATTCATCAATTTTCGCCAGTGAGTGATTTGGAAACTTGATATTCTTCAGTTATCGCCAATGTGTGTTTTGAAAACTTGATATTCATCAATTCTCACCGATGAGTGATTCGAAAATTTGATATTCAACAGTTTTCGCCAATGAGTGTTTTCTAAAAGTAGATTTTCTTGTTAATCAATATTCGCCGATGAGTGTTTTGGAAACTTTATATTCATGAGTTTTCGCCGGTGAGTATTTCGAAAACTTGATATTCATCAGTTTTTGCCGATAAGTGTTTCTAGTTAGCCAGTTTTTGACGATGAGTGCTTTGTCAACTTTATATTCATTAGTTGTCGCCAATAACTGTTTCGAAAACTTGATATTCATATTTTTTCGCCTTTGAGTGTTTCGAAAACTTCATTTTCTTGTTAATCTGTTTCGCCGATTAGTGTTACGAAAACTTGATATTCATCAATTTTTGTCGATGACTGTTTCGAAAAATTGCTGTTCATCAGTTTTCGCCAATGAGTGTTTCGAACAGCTGATTTTCTTGTTAATCAGTTTTCGCCGATGAGTGTTTCAAAAACTTGATATTCATCAGTTTTCGCCAGTGAGTGATTCGGAATCTTGATATTCATCAGTTTTCGCCAATGAGTGTTTCGAAAACTTGATTTTCTTCTTAATCAGTTTTCGCCGATGAGTGTTTCGAAAACTTGATATTCATCAGTTCTCGCCGGTGAGTGTTTCGAAAACTTGATATTCGTCAGTTTTCGCCAATAAGTGTTTCGAATACTTGATTTTCTTGTTAATTTGTTTTCGCCGTTGAGTGTTTCGAAAACTTGATATTCATCAGCTTTCGCTTATCAGTGTTTCGAAAACTTGATATTCATCAGTTTTCACAAATGAGTGTTTCGAAAACTTGATTTTCTTGTTAATCAGTTTTTGCCGATAACTGTTTCAAAAACATGATATTGATTAGTTTTCGCTGGTGTATTTTTCAAAACTTGATACTGATCAGTTTTCGCCGGTGAGTGTTTCGCAAACTTGATATTCATTAGTTTTCGCCAATGAGTGTTTCGAAAACTTGATTTTCTTCTTAATCAGTTTTCGCCGATGAGTGTTTCAAAAACATGATATTGATCAGTTTTCGCTGGTGAGTTTTTCGAAACTTGATACTGATCAGTTTTCGCCGGTGAGTGTTTCGAAAACTTGATATTCATCAGTTTTCGCTAATGAGTGTCTCAAAAACTTGATATTCATCAGTTTTCGCCAATTAGTGTTTCGAAAACTTGATTTTCTTCTTAATCAGTTTTTGCCGATGACTGTTTCAAAAACATGATATTGATCAGTTTTCGCTGGTAAGTTTTTCGAAACTTGATACTGATCACTTTTCGTCAGTGAGTGTTTCGAAAACTTGATAGTCATTAGTTTTTAACAATGAGTGTTTCGAAAACTTGATTTTCTTCTTAATCAGTTTTCGCCGATGAGTGTTTCAAAAACTTGATATTCATCAGTTTTCTCCGATGAGTGTTTCGAAAACTTGATATTCATTAGTTTTGGCCAATGAGTGTTTCGAAAACTTGATTTTCATCAGTTTTTGCCAATGAGTGTTTGAAAAACTTTATTTTCTTGTTAATCAGTTTTCGCCGATGAGTGATTCAAATACTTGATATTCATCAGTTTTCGTCGATGAGTGTTTCGAAAAATTGATATTCATCAGTTTTCGCCAATGAGTGTTTCGAAAACTTGATTTTCTTGTTAATCAATTTTCGCCAATGAGTGTTTCGAAAACTTTATATTCATGACTTTTCGCCGGTGAGTGTTTCAAAAACTTGATATTCATCAGTTTTTGCCAATTAGTGTTTCGAAATCTTGATTTTCTTCTTAATCAGTTTTTGCCGATGACTGTTTCAAAAACATGATATTGATCAGTTTTCGCTGGTGAGTTTTTCGAAACTTGATACTGATCAGTTTTCGCCAATGAGTATTTTGAAAACTTGATATTCATTTGTTTTCAGCAATGAGTGTTTCGAAGACTTGATTTTCTTCTTAATCAGTTTTCGCCGATGAGTGTTTCAAAAACTTGATATTGATCAGTTTTCTCCGGTGAGTTTTTCGAAAACTTGATATTCATCAGCTTTCGCCAATGAGTGTTTTGAAAACTTGATATTTCTCAGTTTTCGCCAAAGAGTGTTTCGAAAACTTGATTTTCTTGTTAATCAGTTTCGCCGATGACTGCTATTCATCAGTTTTTGCCAATGAGTGTTTCGTAAACATGATTTTCCTGTTAATCAGTTTTCGCCGATGAGTGTTTCGAAAACTTGATATTCATCAGTTTCCGTCGATGAGTGTTTCGAAAAATTGCTATTCATCAGTTTTCGCCAATGAGTGTTTCGAAAACTTGATTTTCTTCTTAATCAATTTTCGCCGATGAGTGTTTCGAAAACTTTATATTCATTACTTTTCGCCGGTGAGTGTTTCGAAAACTTGATATTCATCAGTTATCGCTAATGAGTGTTTCGAAAACTTGATTTTCTTGTTAGTCAGTTTTCGCTGATGAGTGTTTTGAAAACTTGATATCCATCACTTTTCGCCGGTGAGTGTTTCGAAAACTTGATATTCATCAATTTTCGCCAATGAGTGTTTCGAAAGCTTGATCTTCTTTTTCATAAGTTTTCGCCGGTGAGTGTTTCGAAAACTTGATATTCATCAGTTTTCGTCGATAAGTGTTTCGAAAACTTGATATTCATCAGTTTTTGACAATGTGTGTTTCAAAAACTTGATTTTCTTGTTAATCAGTTTTTGTCGATTAGTGTTTCGAAAACTTGATATTCATCAGTTTTTGCCAATGAGTGTTTTAGAAGTATGATTTTCTTGTTAATCAATTTTCGCCGATGAGTGTTTCGAAAACTTTATATTCATTAGTTTTCATCGATGAGTGTTTCGAAAAATTGCTATTCATCAATTTTCGCCAATGAGTGTTTCGAAAACTTGATTTTCTTTTTAATCAATTTTCGCCGATGAGTGTTTTAAAAACTTGATATTCATTAGTTTTCGTCGATGCGTGTTTCGAAAAATTGCTATTCAAAATTTTTCGCCAATGAGAGTTTCGAAAACTTGATATTGATCAGTTCTCGCCGGTGAGTGTTTCGAAAACTTTATATTCATCAATTTTCGCCGGTGAGTGTTTCAGAAACATGATATTCATCAGTTTTCACCAATGAGTGTTTCGAAAAGTTGATTTTCTTGTTAATCAGTTTTCGCCAATGAGTGTTTCGAAAATTTGATATTGATCAATTTTCGCTAATGAGTGTTTCAAAAACTTGATATTCATCAGTTTTCGCCGGTGAGTGTTTCGAAAATTTGATATTCATCAGTTTTCGCCGATGAGTGTTTTGAAAACATGATTTTCTAGTTAATCAGTTTTCGTCGATGAGTGTTTCGAAAACTTGATATTGATCAGTTTTCGCTGGTGAGTTTTTCGAAACTTGATACTGATCAGTTTTCGCCGGTGAGTGTTTCGAAAACTTGATATTCATTAGTTTTTGACAATGAGTGTTTCGAAAACTTGATTTTGTTCTTAATCAGTTTTCGCCGATGAGTGTTTCAAAAACTTGATATTGATCAATTTTCTCCGGTGAGTTTGTCGAAAACTTTATATTCATCAGTTTTCGCCAATGAGTGTTTCGAAAACTTGATATTCGTCAGTTTTCGCCAAAGAGTGTTTTGAAAACTTGATTTTCTTGTTAATCAGTTTCGCCGATGACTGTTTCGACAACTTGATATTCATAAGTTTTCGTCGATGAGTGTTTCGAAAAATTGATATTCATCAGTTGTCGCCAATGAGTGTTTCGTAAACATGATTTTCCTGTTAATTAATTTTCGCCGGTGAGTGTTTTAAAAACTTGGCATTCATCAGTTTCCGTCGATGAGTGTTTCGAGAAAATTGTTATTCATCAGTTTTCGCCAATGAGTGTTTTGAAAAGTTGGTTTTCTTGTTAATCAGTTTTAGCCGATGAATGTTTCGGAAACTTGATATTCATCAGTTTTCGCCGGTGAGTGTTTCAAAAACTTGATATTCATCAGCTTTCGCCAATGAGTGTTTCGAAAACTTGATTTTCTTATTAATCAGTTTTCGCCGATGAGTGTTTCGAGAACTTGATATTCATCAGTTTTCGCCGGCGAGTGTTTCGAAAACTTGATATTCATCAGTTTTCGCCAATGAGTGTTTCGAAAACTTGATTTTCTTTTTAATCAATTTTCGCCGATGAGTGTTTCGAAAACTTTTTATTCATGAGTTTTCGCCGGTGAGTGTTTCGAAAACTTGATATTCATTAGTTTTCGCTAATGAGTGTTTCGAAAATTTGATTTTCTTGTAATCAATTTTCGCTGATGAGTGTTTCGGCAACTTTATATTCATCAGTTTTCGCCAATGAGTGTTTTCGAAAACTTGATATTCATCTGTTTTTGCCATTGAGTGTTTCGAAAACATGATTTTCTTGTTAATCAGTTTTCGCCGATGAGTGTTTTGAAAACTTGATATTCATCAGTTTTCGTCGATGAGTGTTTCGAAAATTGCTATTCCTCAAGTTTTGCCAATGACTGTTTCGAAA